>LUCG01185010.1:0-17165 GCA_001633085.1 Carthamus tinctorius | reverse complement strand
CTTTCTCATTATGCCAAGTCATTCTATAGGGTTGTTCCTTTAATATATATAAATGATATTGATATATTGATTGTTAATCTACACCTATGTTATGTATATGTAACATAGGTTTACATCTTAAATACCCTTTTAAAATTGTTTCCATATCAAAGAGCATTATCGAAATTTGATTAATATGTCAAGTCAAATATGTATTTGTTTGCACTAACAAAAGCAATCATTGTTAAAATGGTTTGCAATACTTAATTCTTGAAAGAAAAAAAAAAGTCTTTTTTAAATGATATAATATTTTTTTATACGGTAAATTGAATTCACATTTCTAATTACTTTTACTTAGACTTAGAACTTCTGACTTCTAAGAAGGTGGGATTACCATGTATTTCAAGGTCAATAGCCTTTTGGTAGATACATTTTGTCTCCCTTCCATTCTTTATGGAATATATACACATTCTTGCGATGCGTAAAAAAATATAATGACATACACCTATGTTACATATACATAACATATAACAACATCAACATGAAAACTAACTTCCTAGCTACACAAATATAAAAGGGTATTTAAGGTGTTTGGATAAATACAAGCATATAACTCTCTCCCTTTCTAGCCTCCATGGTGTAGCAAAATTGGTTACAAGGCAGTATACTTGCACAATAAGTGAGCATTCGAGTCCGGTAGCGGTATCTTACGAGTTATAGCATTTGATCCTTAGTGATTGAGTTTATTGTAGGTGCTAGATTTAAATACTAAATTTGTCTCCCTCGCATGTTGATTTTGGGGTGGGTGATGTGGACTGACTCAAGAATTGCTGGTAACAAAAACTTTTACACAAACCATCTCCCTTGCTTCTATATACATATAACAAACATGGATACCATCATACACAAAAACACACATACATTGTTAAGAAATTTGTTACATGTCATTCAGAAGTTGAAATTTTGGGTACGTTTGTTTTGTTATATACCCTTAACGAGCATATTGCGCCAGAAACAAGAAAAACACAAACACACAGAACACAGAACATAGAACATAACACATACACATATCATTTATAATTTCCTGCAAAAAAAACGTTTGTCTTACTAGCAGTAATCCTGGTTATACAAACCGAAAAACCACACAAACATAAAAATAAATGTTGTTTTTACACAGTGATATTAAGATATAGTTACTAGTACAAAATGAGCTTTTATAAACAGTTGTTTTGGGCTTTATACACGGTCTTAGAACCGTGTATAAAACTAGCATGTATAAAACTTTATTTTTAGCAACGGTTCAACATTAACTGTGTAAAAAGGGTCCAGATCCATTTTTTATACACGGTTTTTATAAAAAAAAACATATATAATATGACAACTCATATTTGTAGTAGTGACAATATTTATACGAAAAACTTTTTCCCCTCATTTTCAATCTCTGAATATGATAATTTCTGTCTAATGCAAAGAGAAGTCCTATTTGGATTCGTTAACCTCAATTTTAAAAGGGTTATTATCATGTTAATATTTCAAATTAGTCTGTCTATCACGTAAAAGCAATCCATTAAGTAGATAACAAGATATGCACATTAATACAAGATTAGACCTTTTGGTAATTGGCTTTATCTTGGTGAAATTGGTTAGATTCAAAAAGCATTCTTGAATTTTGATTAATTGATACCTATACTTTTAAATATACCCATCGAAACTACATATAAAAATATGACAAATTAGAAAGAAGTGTCACTTTTTCAATTTTATCCCAATTAATAATAAATATGATATATTGTGCATATATTTTAGGGCAAATTACACCAGGGATAAAATGGTCATTTAGTCAGTCCTGTTCTGTCCAGTCCTGCCCTAGTCATGACTTACCAAACGTTGAACAGTTGTTCTGTCCTGTCCTGTCCTGTCCAGTTCTACCTTGTCCTGTTCTGTCCTATCTGCTTACCAAACGCACCCTAAAAGGCATGTACTTTAGTTTCTTTTAGTTTATGTAAAATAATTTAAAACTATCATTTTGGTATCTTATAGATATGATGTCTCAAACATTTAGATACATGATTTACATATGAGAATGTATGAAATACGAAATACTTTAACTATTTTATTCAACATGATTTGGTCTTAAAGCTTGAGATATCGCATTTCAGATATCAAAATAAAAGTTTTTAAAACTCATTACGAAAACTAGGACTAAACCAAATTATGTTTCCTTTACATTTAATTTACCCGATTTTTTTTATCATCATCATATATGTAAGAAAATGTAAATTGCTTGATTAATCTCCAAAAAAAAATAAAAATCCTTAAACCAGATTAGAAGGGATGTTCTACCATATATAGAGGAGAAATGATCCGAGTCTAATCTATGTGTGACACTACACGTACCCCCTCCATTTACAAAGGCTAGACAGGGGAAATTACCTCTACTAGCTAAACCAGCCAATCCGACTGGTTTTTTAGTTATTTCTTTCCCATTGTATCCAAATATCATTACATCCACAAAATTCAGGTTTGTTTTTTTACGAATCTAACTAAAAAACATAAACAAGAAGAATTTAGTCGATTTACATTAAAAAAAGGATTTTTTTTACAGACCTAGGTCCGCAAAAATCGGGCTCAGATATAATTTTTTTTATGAATCTGATCCTTTTTGGTGTTTTTACTTAGATTCATAAAAAATGGAGCCATAATTTACGGACGTAGTGACATTTTGGTAAAGTGTGAGAGAGAATGACTAATAAATCATTTGGGTTAAATGGTTTAACTAATAGCAGCAATTTCCTGCTACCCGACATAGATTATCCTATAGCATTGAGAAGGGGCTAGATAGGTTTGTGAGCTATGCGTACAAATTATCTTAAGGGTGTCTTATCTTTAGAGCGATATATATATTTTGTCTTTATTACCATGTACAAATATGTAAGCATTCCTATATTAATCTCTAAAAGAACAAAAAATGGACTCTTTTAATTCATTATATAGAAGGTTATACGAAGAATGTGGGATTTAGAATTTTTTATAAATCTCAATTAAGTCTTTGAATAAAAAGTAATGCACTTAATATAATTATAGAAAAAAAGTTAACCTAAAAGACCATCTTCTAACATCATCTATTTTTATTATTTATTAAATAGTATATAATTAATCACTAATGATTCTTTATCATAAACATCATTTAATACAAATAAGATGGGGGAACCAAAACTTAAATTAATTGGGCCCCACATGAAATCCAAAGATTTGAAAGGCAACCAATAGCAAAACAAATTCAAGGATGGAGTTCATAAATTGGCCAATTAAATGAAGATAAGACATTTTTATGGGACCCACTTAAACTACACAACTGGATCTACCTTTCCAGCTTTATAAACCCCTTGTTCACTACCCACACTGTTCTCTGTAAAAAGTGCACACAGTGGGTCTCACGCACAAACAATAAACCTACAATCCCATCATAGATTTCCAAAACAAATTCCATATACTTTAATCGAAAAAAAGAAAAAACACTTTCAGATCGATCCATCCCTACCAAATGGTCTCATCATCGGACAAGAAATTGGCCAACGTTGTAGGAGGAAAAACGGCCAGGGCTTGCGACAATTGCATAAGAAAGCGTGCTCGGTGGTACTGTGCCGCCGATGACGCTTTCTTGTGTCAATCCTGTGACGCCTCTGTTCATTCGGCGAACCCTTTGGCTCGCCGCCATGAACGGGTTCGCTTAAAAGTGGCTTCTCTGAAGCTTTCGTCTCTGGAGAAGCCAGCGCCCCCGCCGTGGCACCACGGTTTCACCAAGAAACCGCGGACCCCACGCGGAGGCGGCGGCAACCAGAAGCATGCGTCTCGTCAGACGCCGAAATCCGAAGAGAGCGGCATGAGTTTCAATCCGCTTCACTTGGTGCCGGAGATCGGTAGCGACGAGACCACGACCGCGGTGACGTCTGAAGAGCAGCTTCTGTATCAGGTTCCGGTGTTCGACCCGTTCGCGGCCGAGCTTTGTCTCTCCGGGAACTCTAACGAGGTGTCGACGCCGGTGAAACAGACGACGACTCCGGCGGTGGATGAGGATGATGGCGATCATTGTCATCGTGATGGGACGTCGAAAGTGACGTTTGATTTGAATAACTTGAACGGGTTGATACTTCCGTCTGACATGGAGCTGGCGGAGTTCGCGGCGGACGTGGAGAGCTTATTGGGAAAGGGGCTGGATGAGGAGACGTTTGCTATGGAGGGATTAGGGTTATTGGATTGCAGAGAGAAAGAGGGTTTGGAGAGAGTGAAGGTTGAAGAAGAGATGCAGTGTGAATTAGGGGTGGAGAGCGAGATGGAGATGATGCGAGAGCCGTTTCAGCTGACCTTCGATTACGATTCGCCCTTATGGGAGGAGGAGAAAGATGATCAGAAGGTGATGAAGGTGGATGGTGTGATGAAAGATGAAGGTTATGATGTAGATATTAATGTAGAAAAATATGATGATGATGATGATGATGAGAGTAAGATCAAGAAGAGAAGAATATTGAAGCTTGATTATGAGGGAATCATTGCAGCTTGGGATGACCAAAGATCTCCATGGACCACCGGTGACCGGCCGGAGTTGGACCCCGATGATTGTTGGCCGGACTGCATGGTAGGTCTACTCAATTATTTCCACTTTTTTTGAACGACAGATAATTCACGCACACGTTTCGATACGAAATCGACGAGGCATCCGGGATCCATACGGGCACCCGGCTAATCCTCGACGACCATGGATCGACCCGAAAGCCTATTAATGATCAGGGTATTGCTACATGCTTATCCCATGAATCAAACCCGGATAGACAGAGGATGTCATCCACTGTCTCTCCCAATAATAATATACCGACCACTAGGTTACTAATACTTTTTGATATTATTTCCACTTTTCTACTATTTTTTATATATTATTTGGAAAAAAAAACACATAATCTGTTTCTTTATGAACGATATTTATTTATTAATTTAGAAAAACACGACATTTTTATAAAGTTTTCAAATCTACCTTTTTTAATAATTGTTTGAAATTAATAACTTTAATTTTGGTTCACAATTTTTATTAAAATTATTTTTCTTATTTTTAAAGATCTTTTAGAACTTAGATATTTATGCAATTAGTACCTAGCTAGTCAACCAATCCCTTTAAATTAACAATTAGTTAAAATTAATAACTTTAATTGTAGTTCACTTTTTTTATATATAATTTATCCTTGCTAAAAGGTTACTTATTTAGATATCTAACCTATAATCAACATTATTTTTCTATTAAATTACTTACCTAGCTAGTCAACCCTTTTTTAAACCAATGGAATAAACAATTAGTTATGATACAAAAACTTTGGTAAAAAGCATAAAAAAAGGTATTACATGCTTTATGAAACCACTTTTCAGATCATACACTTGATGATGCACGATTTAAGTAGCTTTTGAGATTAACTTTATGCATCAACTTTTCTTTGCAATCTTTTTATGAAAAATAATTCATGATGTGTGTAGTCACATGAAACAATAATTAACTAGATACAAATCTTACCTTAAATTTTATGTTTTGATTAAGGTTTATATAAGTGTTAATACTAATACTTTAAATATTTTGATGTAACAGAGTGGATGTGGGATAATGCACCATCATCATCCTTATGGAGATATGGGCATGATGGCTGGGAATCCAGCGATGTTAGATGGAGGGAGAGAGGCTAGAGTGTCGAGGTATAGAGAAAAGAGGCGAACAAGATTATTTTCAAAGAAAATAAGGTACGAGGTACGAAAACTGAATGCAGAGAAGAGGCCTAGAATGAAAGGAAGATTTGTAAAACGAGCATCTTCTTCAGGATTTCCTATACTTGGCAAATAATTAACAAACAATTTATCTTTCTAACACTTTATAAATCCGTCTTACAATTTTTGTAAGGTAAGCTCTATGCTTGATTAGGTAGTCCTAATCAAGATTGTTCATACCTATTCTATAATGAATAGATCCAAGAAAAACAATTTGGGTTGTGTTTCTTTTCATACTTTGGCTTTGCGGACTCATTTGTGCAAATAGATTTAAACCAAGATTTCCAATCGATAACATCGATTGAACTATTGTTTAATAAAAAAAGTTGAAGTGAATCAACCTTTGTCATAGTAGATGCAAATCATAATTGATTGACTCATTTCACATCACATAACTCTATCTCGAAACAGTTCTTATATTTGGTCTAGGTAACCCCTCAACCCATTCTGATCTAGTATTCCATCAAATCAACAACAATTGCCCTTTTCCATCGCCTCTTACTTCATCTCACATGTTTTGATGATGTTGATGACTATAAGCTTGATCTCATTAGCAAACAAAACAACATCAACAGTCTTATCTAAAGAATGTTTTAACCTTAATCTTTAGCAATCTACCTAATTTGAAGTACTTGGAGCTTCAAACTTAATGAACATAACCAATTTCACGCCTAACATTGAACATAAAACTAGTGCTTAAATTTCTCTTTTTAGACAAATAGAGAGTGTTCAACCATGAAAAACATGTAGAGAACTTGGACAACTATGAATGAATGCGAACTTACTTCCACATGCCACATGCCGAGGAGATCAACGAATGTTAAACAAAAAGTTGAAAGAAGATGAGAAATAAACAAACCCTTAAAACAAATCACTTGTAAACATGGCATTCATACATGATACTGATCGATTATTCCAGAAAGTAAATTAGAAAATAATTGTTTGAATTGAAATTAAAGAACAATAGACTCTTGGTGAACATGAGGTAATCACATGATTAAACCATGATTTAATTGATTTATAACTTGAATTACCAGAGGTAAGGTACACTCTTGTAGTGATAAAATATACAAAAACAATTATCGCTGTAAGTAAAACTTAAAATTTAATTCTAATGTTATGGACTCCGTTGTTTGCTATATTCAAAAAAATAAAACAACACACAATCAATGACAAACATCAAAACATATGTATACTTAATAATGACTAAATATTGCATATATCATACACACATTATATTCAATATTGGACTCATCTCGAAGCTATCGACGAGATCTTTTTTAACGATGTAATTTGTGAAAAGAAAATATGTATTATTTTAGTATATTTTAGCTAACAATTAATTAAGCAACTAATATAATATGGGTATCAAATGAAAAATGAAAAAGGAGAGGATGTAACTAAAAACATTAAAGTTTTTAAAGGATGAAAGTTATAACTTATCATCAACCATAAACCCCCGAATTTTATGATTGCATGTGCAACCACTATTTATAGAGTGGATCCGCCTATGAGTGAGATAATTAATAATGATTACAAACACGCACCTTAGATCTTTTTTATCGTACAATCCTTCCTCATTGTCAAAATTCCTTTAGACCATTGTTGAAATGCAAAGAGTGTTTAGCTCTAAGATTTGATGGCTCAAAAGATATCTTTCAATTGATTCAACAAACAAATAAATACAAAGCTATAAGATTGAAATTATTTTATTCCAATACTCCCCCTAAAAAGATAAAGATATCCTTAGACTTAAGGCACACCAATGAGAAAAAGAGAGAGATAAAGATGGAAATGTTTTATTCCAATACTCTCCCTCAAGTTCGAGCATGGAGATCTCGAGAGCCCAACTTGTCAAGTAGGAATCGAAGCTGTAGAGTGCCTAAACCTTTGGTAAGAAGATCAGGAATCTGCATTTTGGATTCGATCGGAAAAGGTTGAACTTCTTTGGAATCAACTCGTTTACAAACAAAAAGATAATCCATTTCAACATGCTTGGTTCGTTCATGAAAAACGGGGCTGTTTTCTATGTTACATGCAACCTGATTATCACAGAATAATGGTTTTGGGCCTACATAAGCAACATTGAGTTCTTATAGAAGCCATCAGACCCATAGAATGGCGTTAACAGTCAAAGCCATGGAACGGTATTCTGCCTCAACAGAAGAATGGGAGACAACCGGTTGCTTCTTGGTTTTCCAAGAGATGGGAGCACCACCTAGAAGAAGAACATATTTGGTTCTGGATCGTCATGTGTACGAGCACCCAAGCTAATCAGAGTCAGAATAAGCGGTGAGGTTATATTCGCCTGTCCGAGAGAGTAGCACACCCTGAATAAGTGTGGCTTTCAAGTACTGAAGAACCTAATGTACGACATCCATGTGGGGTTGTTTCGGATCAGCGACAAATTGGGAAAAGATATTGATCGAGTAGGAAATATTCGGATGGGTGGCTTGCAAATAGAAGAGGCGACCAACTATGCGTCGGTAATGACTTGCATCGACCTTTAGTTTACCATCACTTTTATAACTTATGATTGCTCCATGGTGAAAGAACTTGGCTACATCCTTCGAAGCTACAATCCGCAAGAATGTCCAAAGTGTATTTTCTCTGGCTCAACACCAATCTTTGAGAGTACGAGCTACTTCTATGCCAAGGAAGTACTTGACATTTCCGAGATCTTTGATGCTAAACCTGATGTCGAGTTGGATTTTAGTGTGTTGCATCTTGGCAATGTCGTGCAAACGAGGATGACATCATTGACATAGATGAGTGCATCGAAAAAGTATGCTTTTCGCTGGTGGATAAACAAGGAATGGTCGGCCTTCGATTCTTTGAAATCGACAGCAAGAAGAGTGTTGGAGCGGTAGGAGGAGAAATCTGATTCTGAAACCTTCGAGTACTTGGATCTTCTTGACAGATCGTGTAAATCACTTTTCAAATCTGATATTTCGACCCTATGCCCGAGTTACACGAAATTCAAATTATCAGGATAATCCGACAAGGGAACAGCCTCTGATTAGGGCACCGAAGGGAGATCCGCAACTAGTGATTTAGAGAGTTTTTTCGTTATCTCATATCTGATCATCGATAATGAAGCAATCATCATTTATTTATGATGATTCATGACTTAAGATTCAAGAAAAGAATCTACAGGATAACTAACTAAATTAGAAGATATCCATAATTAATTTTTAGCTTAAGGTTTAAGAAAATAATCCAGAAGATAACTGACAAAGACAAAAGATATCCCAATTAATTATCCAGAAAATAATTAACAAAATTAAGAGATATCCCAAATTTTGGACAGGCTCGCGGCGCGAGCCCTCAACCTCGCGTAGTTAGTTGCCCACTGGAGTTCCATTGTTGTCACTCTATTCTCTCACATCGTGTACCCAACCTCGAGATCACGAGGTTCCACAAGGGGTTCACTCGCGTCGCGGCCCCGAACTTCACGTCGCGAAATCCTTTCTGGATGTCGACCACTTTTGTTTATTGAATGCCAACCAAAACCCATACACTCGCTACACGCGGGACGTTCCTTAAACCAAAACGAGTACAAACTTTGTTTCATATACAAGCGTGCACTCTGCACCTCTTGACTCGATCAAAACTATGTTTGACTCCATTGATAACCCATGCGTCCCATTACATTAAAACAAACCCGGTGACACTAAAATCACCAACAATCCTCCCTGATTGTAGTGTAACCATGGACATATATATAAACAAGAACTTGAAACAACCAAACTTACGCATACACGAAAACGTCGAAACAATTGAATTTCCGTGTTAGTACATTACATATTCCAAACCACTAATTACACAAACCTGACACAATTATAAAGCCGTGTGTCCCAATCCGTTCATGATCGTATAAAAGCCAAATCCCAGCTTTCCGAAGCACAGCTACACTTCATGACCATATAGGTAACTCATTTCCTCATTTACCTGCTTACAATTTAACAAAGGAATTATTAAAGGGTTTACTTCATAAAAGTGTATCCAACTTGTCACGAAAAGTTATTGTATGTACTCAACTTCGGTTTTTACCTTTTAGCGTATCAATACTTTAAAAAATGACATTTTAATGTATCAAGTTACCTGATAAGCAGGTAATCAGTAATTTTATTATTTTTTAAATATTTTTATACTTTGAAATTGCCAAATATGATGCCATGTCATTATTATTAAACATATCAAAATGTAAAAAAAAAACTTGAATGTTCAAGAGAAAATCCAGATGCAAACATGAATGTTCATGAGAAATCCAAATCTAAATATGAATTCATCCTCATGAGAAATCACATAAATATGAAAACGAGGTTTATAGCAAATGTATAGTACTCTGAAAATGAGAAATCCACATCAATATCCAAAAACAAGGTTTATAACAAATGTTCATCCCGTTTTTATACAAATGAGAAATCCACATCAATATCCAAAAAAAACTTGTTTATGAACCTTGTTTTTATACGAATGTTCATCCGGGTGATGATTATGAACAAATCCAGATCCAAAAATGAGAAATCAAAGGAGAAGCAGAATCAAGAACCCTAAATCCCTAAAATTTGTTTACCAAGAATCCTAAAAACCAAACCACAACGTATCAAACCCTAACAGAGAAACAAGAACCCTAACAGAGATGAAGACGGACCTTCGACCTTCGATCGTTTCTTATTCTTCGTTCTTGTTCAGATCTGGAAATCTTTGTTCTTGTTCAGATCTGGAAACCTTCGACCTTCTTATTCTTTGTTCTTGTTCAGATCTTGAAGACGGACCTTCGACCTTCGACTGGGTTCTTCGTTCAGATATGGAAATCTGAAAACAAAAATAATACATGTCATCCTCCAGTCAGATGCCACGTCATTAAAACCGATGCCACGTCAGCGAGTCACCTGCTATACCAGGTTAGATATATTAAAATGCCAATTTTTAAAGTATTGATAAGCTAAAAGGTAAAAACCGAAGTTGAGTATATACAATAAGTTTTCGTGACAAGTTGGATACATTTTTATGAAGTAAACCCATTATTAAAATATTTCAACCTCACCACTATAGGCACCAAACACACTAACCCTGGGATGATAATCATATGTGTGTATTCTATTCCTTAAGTGTGAGATTTCCTCATTGAATTCAACCTCTAACGTCATATTAGAGGGGAATTGGGTATCTCACCATTAAGAAATCAAATGGACTTTGAACCTATCCCAATTACCGACTTTTGCACTAAGTCCCTATTAACCCGTTTAATCCTAATACCAAGGATCACATCCGCCTTTCCCATATCTTTCATGGCGAACTTTGATGACAACAAACTCTTAGTTTTATCATCTTGAAGTTGATCAGAGCTGAAAATCAACATGTCATCAACATAGAGGCAGATTATCACACCCAAACCGGATGAATCAAACCTACAATAAGCACATTTGTAAAATTGGTTCCACTTGAAACCACTTGACAAATAACCTCATCAAACTTTTGAAGATTCATTTGCAACCGAAAGGTTTTGAACCTGGTGGCAAATTAATAACACCTAAATGTTATTTTCCAAAAAAATAAAATCCAAAATCGCCCAACCTCACGGCACAAGCCTTCAACCTTGCGTTGTGAGGTACCTTATGGATCAACCCATCAATTTAGCAATCGATTCTCGCATCGCGTGTACCTTACCTTGATTTCTCGAAGTTCGACAAGGGATTACTCGCGTCGTGAGCTTCTCCCATCACGTCGCGAGATGGTCTCTGGATCATACCAACTGATTGGAAGTACTGGATCCATGTATTCCTCTCCCCGATCAGTTCTGAGACATTTAACCAGAACCCCAATTGCAATTCCATATCGATTTTGTATAGTTTGAACCTTTCTAAGGGAATCATCGATAAGAATGATTACAAACTTTTAATGCCAAGTGAAGGAGTTGCATGAAAATTACAAAGATCATTATGAAATAATTCCAAAACTTATGATTCATTAATTTTAGAAGCACTTGAAAAAGAAGCCAAAAACACAGAGATATCATCGCAAGATAAAGAATTTAACACATTCAAAACAAACATATCAAAGCAAAAATAACCAAGAACAACAAACGTGCCGAATTGAGATAAAATAAACTTATCCAATTCACAAACTTCCTTAAAACCAGCAAAGTTCAAACAACCACCATTAACAAGGTTTTACGAAGTCTAGGAACAAACAAAACATCATAAAGAAATTGTTTTTCCAAAAGTAAACTTAAGATTAACTATTCCAAAACCATAGACTTATGAAGTCGACTCGTCACCCATCTTCACAATGGATCCATCATCGATTGGTGTCAATTTCTCAAACCACCGACGATTTCTACGCATATGGCTTATGGCGCCCAAGTCAACCCACCATACACAATCATCATCCTGTACATAAAAGAATTCAGGGATTAGCGAACAAACATAATTCAGAGAATTATCAAGGTTAGACAGAATCTGACCTTTTTGTGGAGCAGAGCAGTTAGACCCATTGTTCCCACCACCGCTGTTTCCAGCACCATTGTTCACTGGTCCTTTCTTGCTAAGATTCGCCCGACAATCACGTTTCAAGTGACAAGTCATATTACATATTCAACAAACCAAAACATTAGATTTATTGTTTAGATCGTTCCAACCCTCAAACTTGCGTTTGGTACCTTTTCCCTTGTGGTTTGGATTAATCTTATTTCCCTCAACCATGTGGACCGAAGGTTGTCCAACATCAGGCTTAGCCTTGTCTTTGTCACTTTCTTCACTATGGAGATATTCCTCAATCCGTATGTGACTACCGAGGTGTACCAGAGAAAACTCATCCTTTTGATGTTTCAAGGTATGCTTGAAATCTTTCCAGGACGGTGGTAGTTTATCAATCATACTCGACATGGCGATGCATTCATCTATCTTCATGTTGTGTTGAGTGAATTGACCCAGAATGCGAAGCAACTCATTATACTGCTCCATGACTGGCCTTGAATCTACCATTTTGTAATTATTAAAATCGCTAATGAGAAACTTCTTGCTAGAAGCATCATCGGCGATGTATTTGGATTCAAGATCGTTCCAGGGTTGTTTTGCATTCTCCATGTTTTGGTAAATATCAAAGAGAGGATCAGACGTACCATTGAGAATGTGACCATGGTAGATGTAGTCACCGTTTTCCCACTTACAGTTCTTTCTAATCTTGGTGGGTGGTCGTCATCCTTCTCTTCCGGCGTGGGAGAACTAGAACGTGCAACACATTCAAGGTCGTCAACAAAAAGTGCATCTTCTTCTGCCAGCATCGAAAATCGACCCCTTAAAATTTCTCCAGTTTAGGGAACTTGGAAGTCATCTCTTTCACCGATTCTTCCATTGTTTCATACATCATAGACAAATATCAGATTCGATTATTGGGGCGGTCGAAGGAGAAATCTGATTCTAAAACCTTTGAGTACTTGGATCTTCTTGACGGATCGTGTAAATCACTTTCCGAATCTGATATTTCGACCATATGCCCGGGTTACATGAAATTCAAATTATGGGGATAATTCGACAAGGGAACAATCTCCGATCAGGGCACCAAAAAGAGATCCGCAACTAGTAATTTAGAAAGTTGTTTCGTTTTTTTATATTTGATCATCAATAATGAAGCAATTATCATTTATTTATGATGATTCATGAGTTTAGGTTCAGGAAAAGAATCTAGAGGATAATTAACTAAATTAGTAGATATCCTCAATTAATTCTTAGCTTAAGATTTAATAAAATAATCCAGAAGAAAACTAACAAAGATAAAAGATATCCCAATTAATTATCCAGAGAATAAATAACAAAATTAAGAGATATCCCAAAATCCGGCCAGGCTCTTGGCGCAAGCCCTCAACCTCACATCGTGAGTTGCCACTGGAGTTCCATCGTTGTCACTTGATTCTCTCATGTCGCGTAGCCAACCTCGAGATCACGAGGTTCGATAAGGGGTTCACTCGCGTCGTGAGCCCCGAACTTTGCGTTGCGAAATCCTTTTTGGATGTCGACCACTTTTGTTATTGAATGTCAGTAGACACCAACACACTGGCTACACGTGAGACGTTTATTAAACCAAACAAAGTACAAACTTTGTTTTGTATACATGCATGCATTTCGCACCTCCTAACTTGATGAAAACTCTGTTTGACTCCATTGATAACCCATACGTTCCATTACACTAAAACGAACCTGGTGACACTAACATCACCAACACAGAGCACCAGTGAACTTTTGATACCAGTTCCGTGAAGCTTGCTTCAAACCATAGATGAGCACCTGTAAACTTGTGATACCAGTTCCGTGACGCTTGCTTCAAACCATAGATGGACTTTCTCAACCGACATATTTTTGTTTCTCCTTCTTTAGCAAACCCTTGTGGGATCTTCATGTAGACTTCTTCAGTCAAGTCACCATGAAAAAAGATGTTCACATCAAGTTGATGGATGAACCAATTGTTTTTTGATAGTCACGGTCAAAAGGGTGCGAGCCATGACTAGTTTAGCAATGGTAGTGAAGGTATCATGGTAATCCACACCTTCCGTATGTGTGAACCCCTATGCTAGAAGACGTGATTTGTATCTCTCAACTTCCCATTAGGCTTGTATTTTACTTTGTATACCTACTTGGAGTCAATGGCACGTATTCCATTGGACAAGTCTTTGATCATCCACGTGCCATTCTCTTCAAGGGCACATATTTCTTTTCTCATAGCCTCTTTCCATAGTTCATCCTTGATCGCTTGATGAAAACTTTTCGGCTCGTCGATGGAGTCGATAGCCGCTAAGAAGGCCTTATGAGAGTCGAAAAAATGTGTATATGTAACAACTCAAAACTAATTTTTTTTTTTACATTTAACGGAAGTATTTAACCAGAATTTAAGTAAATGTAACCTTGACAGCGGAAACAGTACAAAAGGTTAAAACTTTAAAATTCATAATTCATTAACTGAGAAGTTCAACTTAGAAATTTAAAACAAATCCTCAAATCGAGGTCCAAAATTCAAATATCAAATTTCACCCAACCCGTCAAGTTTAAAATCCAAAGTCATGAAATGTTTTTCCTCAAACCGAGGTCCCACTATCCAAGTAATAAAGGTTTTATTTCCCATCAATACTGAGCTGAGCATTCGACCGCGTCGGAGCATCAAGTGGGTCCCTTTCCCTTATCTTTCCCGGAGGAACCAGCAACTAAAAAGATAAACCACAGACGGGTAAGCTTACGCTTAGTGAGCACAAACCACAATATACATAATCCACATAACACAAAATCATATACGTAAATGAGAACTAGTCATGCAATCACAAACATGTCCTTACGTCTCTCTACCATCAAGGACCGTAGACACTGGTACTAGGCTACCACACCACCGATACCCACGGTGGCCACCACCACTACAATGGGCATGGCCAAACATGCAAGCTAGTCTCATATAAACCACAACACGTATCCACGCAATCCGTACATGTAGCCATATATATAGGGTTAATGTACTCACCTTAATCACGTTACTAATTCTGTATTTGATACACCACATGATAGAGTTCAAACTCCTATATCAAGTAAATAAGAAATGCACATAAATAACCACTCGAAAGTGACGTCTAAAACCCATACACGAACCTCGAGTCTTAGCCATAGCTAGACCATCCCAATTATGCTAAAACTTCACCAAACACTCTTTTATGACATCCTTTAGGGGAGTATAAACAAGAGAATCCCAAACGAACGCTAAATGAAAAAGTGAAAAACTCACTCCAGTGTAAACAGTGGCTTGCCGGCGGGTTCTTACTTGCGGCTAAATCGCCGTTACCCGCAGACCAAAATCCCAAGTCGCAGGTTGCAACTGCAAGTCTAGTGTTCATTTCCCACCTTAAATTTCACCAATGGATATCTAAAACCATCCCTTATAGAATACCATTGAGAAAAGTTACAAACCGAGCCCACACGGAAAAAGTGTACAAACGAACAATACAATCGGCGGCTTAACGACTGGTACTCACCCGCGGGTAACCCGCCGATGCTTGTGGTTCGTTTCCCCTACGCGGGTTACGACCAAAACAGTCGGGGTTTTCACCCCCAAACTCAAAATCGACCAAAACCACTTGATTACATACATAAGATTGACCTATAGGCGTTATAGAACATTCTAACAACTATTTCACAACCAATTTTAATTAATTTGATCATCAAACGATCAAATCCCAATCCCATTAACCATAACTTGTAATTAGACTTCCAACACATAACGAAAACATGAAATAGAGTTCATTCCTTCCGCTAACAACGCTAATCACACTTGAATTGCTCGATTGCCAATCCAATTGATAGTCCTCCCCCTTGCACTTGAACCAAAATTCGCCAAGAACCCTTTTCTCTCTCTCTCTCTCAAAATCGAATTCCAGGAAACTAAAAGAGAGAGAGCTTCTAACCTCCCTTATATACCTGCTATACACCACCCACAACTATCTGAATTAACAAAAGGACCCCTAGATCTGCAGTTTACACGAATAACCCAACTTAACTAACTTTTTAACAAATCCAGTTAAAAATCTAACTTTAAGAAATGGGGCGTCACAACTCTCCCCCAGTTACTGAGATTTCGTCCCTGAAATCGCTCACGCTTGAAACAGCTCCGGATAGCTAGCCTTCATCTAAGGTTCCGGCTCCCACGTCCAGTCCGACCCCTTGCGATGATCCCATTGAACTTTTACCAGTCTAATTTCCTTGTTCCGTTAGGTTTTGGTCTTCCTTTCCAGCACCGCAATCGGCCTCTCAACAAAGTTCAGCCGCTCATCAACCTGGATGTCATCTATCGGAATGTGAGCCGACTCATCAGCTAAGCATTTCCTCAACTGGGATACATGGAAGGTGTTGTGTATCTGACTGAGCTCCGGTGGCAGCTCAAGTCTATACGCCACCTTACCCACACGCGCTATCACCTTGAAAGGTCCGATAAATCTAGGGCCGAGCTTGCCCCTCTTTCTGAATCGGATTACCCCCTTCCATGGCGATACCTTCAGTAACACATCGTCACCCACACTAAACTCTAATCTGACATCCGCTTGTTAGCGTAGCTTTTTTGACGACTTTGAGCGGTTCGCAGCCGCTCTTNCTGGCCCACCTCTCCCCAACAAATGGGAGTTCTGCACTTCCTCCCGTACAGCATCTCGTACGGAGGCATGATGATACTGGCATGATAACTGTTATTGTAAGAAAACTCGGCCAACGGTAGGTAGGTATCCCAACTACCACCAAAATCGAGCACGCATGCCCTCAACATGTCCTCAAGTGTCTGGATTGTCCTTTCGCTTTGCCCGTCAGTCTGAGGGTGAAACGCGCTGCTGAACTGCAACTTAGTACCCAGATCTT
>LUCG01185001.1:0-13006 GCA_001633085.1 Carthamus tinctorius | reverse complement strand
GCACACCCGATCTCGACCTAGCCCGTCGGGCTCTGAAATGGCACACCGGTGCCCGCTGAACCCTCCGGCCCGGCGGGCTCAACCCGCCCTATCCGCTGCCTGTAGCCTAATACACATCTTATGGTCAATCAACTTTATAAGTTATCTTCTAATTTCTTAAATAATATTTCATAAAAGAATAATTAAATAACAAGAAAACCACGTTTTATTTATTTACTATGTTAGTTAATACCAAATAATTTACAATTAAACAATTATTATAGTACAATAAATAAATTAAATGTTTTTTTATGCATAAAAAAGAGAGCATGTGAATATCAACTTTAAAATTAAACCGGCAATGATGTCATGTTAAATTTATAAAAAGATCAAATATGATGTTAAATTTATAATTTAAAAAATAAAAGTTTAAATATTAATTAATGATCAGGCTATTTATATTTTTTTGTTAACCAAAATCTCATTGATATATTATCATAAATTTTATGTATACACATTTCACGAAAGACATGTTGAAACTAAAAACTAAACTAGAAATCTTAATATCATATACATGGAAACAAATATTACATTAATCATCAGACGATTAATTATATATGATTAAAAACACTCAAAGAAATTTAATCTTATATAATATTAAGATTTCTCGGCTTCTCGTAAAATGTTTAACTTCACACCTGATCCTTCCTCTTATCCACAAAAACATTGGGTATTTTTAGGTGTATCGTTTAGTGTAATCATGGTTAAAAATACCATGTAGTTTCGTCATATTTTCTAGCATCTTGCTAGTTTTATTTTAACATATTGCCTTTAAAAAAATCCACCAATAAAAGACATTGAAATTGAATGTGTCGAAAAGAAAAACAATATTTTATTAGATATATTAAGTATTTTATTAATATAGTTAATATTAAAATTGCTAAAATAGAGTAGCTGTTAAAGATGAATGTAATTTTTTCATGAGATTTTGTTTATTCATGCACTATTATAAAAAATCATAGCATATATCTTTTGAAGATACTTAAATACATGCATGCTTATGATAAAACCACTACTTGTGCAAACGTGTGAGCGAAATCAGGGATGTAAATGAGCCGAGCTACTCGTGAGCTACTCAAGATCGGATCGTTAAAAGCTCTAAATGAGCCGAGCCTTAACGAGCTTAAGCTCGAGCCGAGCTTGAGCTCGAGCCTAGATTAAAACTCATTTAATAAACGGGCAGAGCTCGAGCTCCAAAGAGTGGGCTCGTTTAAGCTCGTGAGCCTAAACGAGCTCAATATATAATATAATATATTTTTTATATGTTCAGTTTTAATATTTATATATATACCCCAGCCCGAGCTCAACATCACGAGCTCCAAACAAGCCGACCTCGAGCTTAAAAACGCCTAAACGAACCCGGCTCGATAAGTGTCTGGCTCGGCTCAGCTCGAATCCTTTACATCCCTAAGTGAAAAGGAAACAAGGTGAACCAAGAATAGAAAATAGAACAACAAATAAAAAAGAAAGAATAATCAGACCATCCCTCCCATTTACCATAAGACTCTTGTACTATGTTTCAAGCCAATGGGCATAAAAAAGAACTGAATTAGACAACGATGACATTTTACACTCTGTAACTTGTTACTCATAACAACAAACGACACACAACTAAAGTAACGAAAAAAAGCTAACCGAAAAGACAAGAAAAAGAACGACTAGATTCGGCTATTCTCATATAAGTTATGACGGGTATCTGTATAAGTAATCAATCAAATTTCCTGTTGGATGGCTCGATCTTGTTTAGTTTCTGAACACGCAACTATAATTTACTGCTAACGACCCATTTCAAAGTTATAAGAGAAGGAAGCACCTGGGGATATGACATATTTGTTGAACTTGACTAGTAGGATCAGCTTACATTTATGTACTGCCAAGTGAAGAAAATACCGTTAAAAGGGAAATTCTAAGAAATTACTGATCATAACAAATAGAAGAAAATGTCGAAGAAAGAAAGAAATAGACTAATCGGTCCAAAACTGTATGATGATTCAAGGATCAAGCTTCCGAGTCATAATCTATAGCACGGAAATTAGGGAAAATTGGCTCAAATAGCCCAGGTATACACTCAAATTGGTCTCCTAGCCATTTCTCTCCCACGTTTACCTATATATCACTACATCCGCATTTTTTAGGTCCTAAAAGACGAACACAAAAAAAAAGAATCTAGTAAATATTCCTTATTAAAAAAAAAAATTACGGACCCAAATAAAATAAATTTATTTTTTTAATAAGAAAATTGACCAGATTTGTTTTCTTTTTGTGTCTTTTAGCTAGGTCCACAAATTATGGACCTAGAAATTGCAGATGTGGTCACATTTGGGTTAGAGTGAGAGAGAAATGGCCAGGAGACCAGTTCAAATGTGTAGAGTGGCTATTTTGAGTCAATTTCCCCAGAAATTAGGCATAGGTTAAAGGTAGAGAACTCATGGTGAGATGATGTTTATTTATATAGAGAAGGCATGTGATGGAAACGCCAAAATAGATGGTGTGAAATCTTGAGAAGACAAAAGCTCCAACAATGTGTCTAATGTGATTAAGGATCGTTGATAGTAGACAGTCGATTTTCGATTAGGGTTAAACAAGCTCTGGCTTTGAGTCTATATTTTTGCGTTAATCATGGATGCGGTCATGAATACATACAAGATGAGAAAGGAGGAAAGACATGGAATAATTGATATGGCTTAAACAAAATTACACCCACTTCAAAATGCAAGAAGAGTTGGGACTTAATGCACAGGTTTAAGTATCACGGTTTGAAGTTGCCCGCACTACCTGATGGTACTCATACTCCATCTCACATAAAAAATAAAATTGTATCTACATAATAGTCCCATTTAGTTTCACGAAGAAATCTTTTTTAAGTATATGTTATATAATATTTATATCCAGCAAATACTCACGCACACTCCTCGACTTCAGTGACCATCGACCTAGTGGAAGGCTGGGCTCTACCGGTAACTCGGGCATGGCTGGGTCAATGGCCCTTTGGTTGCTCAAAAAAATCTTTATTGGTGATATTACCCAAAAAGTGGAATCTCATTTTAATAAAATTTGATACTCCTTCGGGAACAGTGTAGGGTGACCTTCAGTTTCACTTCGACCAGCCTTATTCTTTAAGGCACGACTTTTGTTAGAAGTGTGTATTATCACAAGAGGTGTGTTAAAAGTTCCTCAATGTTAATCTGCATCTTAAATCTGATCAACAGTGAATAGACAAAGCACCAAGCACTTTGAGTAGACTGCACTTATAACCTCAGTTCAGGAGAGTAAGAGCTTTCTACTTATTCAGTTCTTTTGGATGATTGGCACGTAAGCATAGATTTGGCTATTATTTTTTTAAAAACTTGATGCGGTTGTGATGCAGCATAAAATTCTTAAGCTTTTGTTTAGCTTACTTACAGAAAGAAAGACAAAACATGGTGGGCATGCTCTGATTCATTTGTTTATTTGTGCACAAGTTGTTGCAGCCACAAGAAATAAATCACAAAACAAAAAGGTGTTGCACTAGTAAAAACTAACCTTTAGCTTATATTTTGTATTCTTCAACATGCATCCACTTTGTAGATGACCACTTATTTCCTTTGATCACAGGACAACCACCTGGAATTGATAAGCTGAATCTTATTAACTGATATATATGTACATAACTAAAAAAAGATAGACCACAACTGCTGCAAAATTAAGAAAAGTGACGCACAAATCGCCATATGTATGGTATCTAGTCTTGTGATTTTAAGATTAAGGAGGTGTTTTGTTAGAGGTATTAATCAGTAATCAATGGGAATGATAATAAAAGGAACTGTTTTGGTTTTCTATAATATAATGGGATCATTCCCCATGAAGCCCAAAATTTTGTTACTGGTTAAATTGGGGGGAATGAAAATTCATTCCCATTTTCATTCCTTGTCTGTCATTTTCATTTTCATTCCCATTTTCTTCCTCGACCTGAACCAAACAGACCCTAAGTTTTAGCATCAGAACCATTTTTATTCCTTTTCAGCATGTAAATGTGGATGAATGTCAGGTTCCACAGGGGACATACCATGCAAACTACTTGGATCCAACGTCGCATCAGGCCTCATGCTCCAGAAAAGTAAGGCATCACCCATTCTTGGTTTCACATAGATACCCTTTTTCGCACACTCAGACAAATTATTCCACTCGGGCTTAGAGCTAAAATTTCCCTGTGCAGCAGGGAAAACTGTCTCTCCCCCTTCCTCGACATCCGACCTGCGATCATAGCAGATAAATGAGTGTTGAATCAAGTGTCCACAAAAGGGCAAACTATGAATGCATCTTAAATATAGACGGATGCAAAGTAAAAACACGATACTCACAGATACATAAGAACTGTAGCTATTCGCTGGCCTCCGTTTTTAGTGTTGAATTCATCAAGAAAGTAGTCAAAGTGAGGCTCGTACTTTTGTCCTTCTTCATAATGGAGAACTTGTAGTCCTTCTCCATGTTCTGTTAATTGAGAAAAATATTATATGTATAATCCACATATGTTCCAGTAAATTGACAGAAAATGCAAGTAACAAATTTTGGTCGTTTGGTGCAGCAACATTAATGAGAAGATTAGTAAACCAAGCCCAAATTCCCAAAAGCAACAACTCTGAAACTTATATCAGACCCATATGGCTTTTTGGAATGTCTAAGGGCCTGTTTGTTAGCAGCTTAATGAGACTCACAACTTATTCTCTCAGGTATACATGACTGATGGCAGTTTGGTAGTGGCTTAATAGTATAGGAAGTGGCTTATTCAGTAAGCTTTTAAGGGGAGCTTTATGCAGAAAGCTAAGTTTTTTTCCAAACCTGTCACTCCCTGTTAAATAACATGTTTCTTTCATCTACGAAAAAACTCTCTCCAACAAAAACCTTCTCTATCTATATAGACAGATTAATCCACACAGACAACTTTATCCAGACAGGACTTGGACAATGAAAAACCAACCAAACATTCCCTAACTCTAACCAATATCCAGAAACTAGAAGACATAAGAGTTTAGACTTTAGAGTGTAAAAAGGCACAAGTTAAAACTAAGCATATCTGCTATTGTTGATGCCTTGATGACATGTAATTGAGTGTATAAAAGCTGGCATAAAACCATGTGATATTCATATGCCGTACCTACAGGGATAAATGTGAAGTCTGCTATCCTTTTCTCTATATTTCGTATGATTTTATCCCTTCCCCTCCTCAAAAACGTTCCCGAGCTTGTACGCACCCTAAAAAACAGAAGTGGCAGCTATTGTCAACTTGCCATCAAGAAAAATCCTCCAACACTAACATGACCCAACTGTAATATAATTAAAGATTCCAGCACGGACCTGCTATCTTTACTCTGACCAGTCTTGCTATCAACAACAGTTGACTTCGCCATGTGAGGCTTTGCAAGATTTATCAAATACTCGCACTCTTCCTTGGACTGTTTCACAATAAAATCAGGAGTCAATACTCAATACTAAAGGTTGGGAGATAAAAACCCAGCATAAATCAATTGTTCATGTGCTAATATCGATTTGAAGATATAAGTTCAAAATAGCATAACATTCAGATAGAACAGGTCAATAGGTTAAAGCCAATGACAGTGGTTTTCAAATATAAAATATAGCAACATAGTAGTACTGCATAAGACTATGAAGTTATGAATCTCAACTTGTACACAAAGGCATCTTTAGATATAATATTGTCATATCGAAGCTGAACAGTGAGCACTACAGAATCATCCAAGGAAAAAAAAGGAAGGAGACATACAGAAGAGGTACTCACCAAGAAATTGTGGTAAACAAAAGCTCTAGGCTCCCAAGAGAGAATCTCAGTCCACTGATCTCCTCTCTTCCCCATCCCATCACCAACATCTTTACCATCACCACTGCATCCCAGACCAATCAAGTTCAGCTATATCGCATAACTGGGAAGATGATGGCAAAAATAATAACGAAGCTACTATAAGAAGATCTACATCTTAAAGTAATGATACAGAACACAATTTT
This sequence comes from Carthamus tinctorius, assembly GCA_001633085.1. Classification (NCBI taxonomy): domain Eukaryota; kingdom Viridiplantae; phylum Streptophyta; class Magnoliopsida; order Asterales; family Asteraceae; genus Carthamus; species Carthamus tinctorius. The sequence continues at coordinate 6,967 of LUCG01185001.1, read as the reverse complement.
TTGAAAAGGACAAAATTTGTTACAGTACCATCTACCTTCACTTGCAGAATGGAATGCAATCAACTAATTATAAAAACCTAATCACCATAGATTCACACAGATCTTGGGAATTTTGGGCCTTAGTATATATATCTCAGACAATAAAAAAGTTAAATTTCTGCCATAACTGCTTAAATCATACCAAATCAATACATTTTGTGAAAGTGTATCCTTTCCGGATTCTAGCAGTAGATTTATATACTAAAAAAGAAAAAGAGAAGAAAACATTTCTAAACACCACTATTGACAAATCTTCTAATCAATATCATCTCAAAGACCAACAAACACTATCATTTCAAGTATAAGGCACCTTGAATTTTGATCCCGATTGTCAAACCTACTACATTTCAGAAGGTTAAAATAGAGGGACTTTCCTATATCATCCGAATTGTATGCCAAACTTACGAATCATAGACTAGTTTCAGCTGTCCGCCTGATTGATTCGTGCCCTATGCTAATACGACCAAGGATCATCTAAAACTTGAACAACAAACAATCACATCTCAAAAAACACAAATCCAATAAAACCTAGATTCAATTCACTGGAAAAAATGAGAGAATAATTAACGTACACAGGCAGTTGTTTCCGCTTGAAAGTGATGCGATCATGAAGGTAAGAAGAAGAAGAAGAGCCGTCGTCTTCGTCGGAACCGATCGGAAGTGAAAAAATCCCTAGAGCAAGAAGTACCAGCAGAACTATTGTGAGCATTAGAAGCATGGATAGAACCAAGGCCACCGTGGAGGATCTCTTCCCTTGGTGATGCCGGCCCAAATAGCTCCTCCCTTTCCGCATTGTTGCAAAGATTTCTCAGTTGGAGAATGGAAAAAACAAACCCTAATTTGTAGGTTAGGGGGGGTTTTCAGCTGAATCTGTGTGTGGTTTTTTCCAGGAGTTGGAAAAATGGCGGTTTTGATGACTTGTTGTAAAGACGTGTGTTGAAGGAAGAAAGAAAGAGGCGACGGAAAGCGGCTCAGACAGCGTTTGTGAAATGACGGATATGCCCCTCTCTGCTTTTTTTTTCTTTTTTCTTTTTTGGGAACCGCAAATTAACACACATGCTCGGGTATCCGGGATTTATTCGGGCACCCCATTAATTTCCGTCCACCACGACCCAACCAAAGTAAGGGAACCACCATGTGACGGGCCCATGGTCTGGATACCACCACTTGTGTATCACGGGGTTCGAACCCGGATAGTCAAACATACTATAGCCTCTTGGGGTGCACCGTGTTGGGTTAATCGGGTTGAAGGCGTTTCGAGAATTCAACTCGTTGTTAGCGGTTTAAAACTTTTTCAACCTAATCCAACCCAAACAAAAGTTCAACCCAACCCAACCTGTTCGGGCTGATCGAGTTGATCGGTTGGTTAGGTTATGTTTAAAGTCAGGTAATAAACCTAAAAATGATGAATAATTAAGGGTTAAAGACGATTTACGTATTGCTTCTAGATGTTACAGTACACAAAACTACTTTTCTTAATTTTCGTATGTATTTGTGTGTATACATGATTTAACAGACACACACACACACGTATATATATATATATATATATAAGTTATCTAGAGATGGAGAAGAGATTTAAAGTATATGTATGTGTATATATATAATATATGAAGAAACTATGTAATGGTGTAATTATCTAATGTACATATTAATACGAGTTTAACAGTCAAGTTAAATTAAAAAAAAAAACAAAGAGATATCGGGTTCATCGGGTTGGTCGGGTTGGGTTGGGTTCGCATGACACTAACCCGATATCAACCAAATACCTACGGTTTGAAAAAATTTCAACCCAATTAGACGTCGGGTTGCTTCAGGTTTGGTTATTTTGCATCGGGTTGGGTTGGGTTAATTGAGTTCATCGGATTTATCGGGTTTTTGAACACCCCTACTATCCACTGACCCCCAAGATATTACCACAGGTCTAGAATTTACACATTTTATCTCTCATACATTATATTTCAATAGGTGGTATTTATTTACTTAAATACTAAATAATGTTTTATTTTTTATTTCATGATTAATATATATAGAGAGAGAGGGGTAGGACAAGACATGACTTGATTTGTGACCTAAATTCGTACCAAAAGTCGTGTGAATCACATGTGATTTTAGTATAAGATTATATATGATTTGATTGTTTTCTTATTTACTTACTCACAGGGGCGGAACACAGGTCTTAGGACCTATGGGGTCGAGTGTGCTTGCTTTCTTTTTTAACTTTTTATATAAGTTCTTAATTATTGGAAAACTAGATATAGGCATATTATTAATCTATGTTGTTCATTTAGGATCTTAAGAAAATTTTGTATGTTATCTTTTTAAATAAACCTATAAACATTGGATTGAATTCACAATGATTTATATGTTGAACATAAAGTAACAAATACCTCAATATATCATCTTATTTTTGAGGGATTAATAAACATATGTCACTTGAATAATAACAAAAATTAGTTTTAATCAAATACTTTAGTTGTGTTTTATAATTGAAACATTGGAAAATCCTAAAACTTACAAATATGATGATGTATGTGATCCAAAAATATCATTCAATTATCAGTGAGATATATAGAATCCTTTCATCAATTTTGTGTAAGAAAGTTATTGTCATCAATTAAACATAAAATAAATTTATTGTATGGTTTTATTTTATTAATACTATTTTATCAAATGATAAGTATAAAGTGTTGGAGTAAAACACAGCTTTATACATGTGTGAGTAAACCCCCCCCCCCCAAGTGATCCGCGTCACTACGTATTTATATATTGTTCTCGTATGAATTTGACTCTATATATAATATTATGTTTATAAAGAAGGACCATTTAAACCAAAAACAAAATGAATCGAGCTAATATATTAGTATTTCATATAAAAGTAAGGTTTAAAAGATAGAAGGATATTTTTTTTAACTTCTACATAAATAACTAGTTGTATTGTTATTGTTGGATGTGATGAGATTTGTAATTTCCTTTTTGGGTAGCCGTGGGTTTTCTTGTCAGCTTATACACATCGACTAATCTATCAGTCGACCACGAATGACATAGAGTCATCGCATGTAAACCTCCATGTTCATAGGGCTTTAGCCACAAACAGCTTGTAGTCATGACAAATAATCCTCCATTTGGTGGCATATGTAATTGAAATACCTTATTGTTGGATTTAGAACTCCTATGATTAGTTGGGTACTTTATGATATTTAATGGAATTTATGTGTGATCATTTTAAAACATAGTAATACAGTCATAAATAAAATAAATTTTATTGTGAAAAAGGATAATCAATTTGAAATTATGGCATCTTCCTCATCTTCGTATTCTACTATGCTAAGAGAGTTGTCAGTCTCGGGATCTTGCGAATTTCCTCAGCACACTCATTCTATCTATCTTTTTGGGATTTATTGGTTTCCGCTCTGGTTTTCCTTTCCATTAATCACCGACAAGACTTACTAATGAGCTTTCAACAAAGGACAAATCTCTTGATCCATTAACACTGATCAACGTAATAGACCTCCTCCTTTCACGTTTGTCGTTATCTTCTGACTCGAATAGCCCCGTGAATATCTATCCCTTAATCCAATTCTTATTTGAGTTACAATAGTTTCAACACCAACAAAATAGGGCTTAGTCAAAGCAATAATACACAAAAAAAAGTATTTTCTATTTTATTAGTCATAATCAATCAAGCTTTCACCTTTGTTAAGGCAAACAACCTTGCTAATAAAGTGGTATCTTTTGCACGTCTATTGCCCACGTGATTGATCGATAGATTTGTCACTTACTGAGGGGATTCTGCTATGAGTGAGCTTTCTTTCAGTCCATTTCTATGTAATTGGCTAGAGAAGATCAATAGACATATCTTTTCCAACAAGATAGACCAAAGATATACTAAGGAGACCATTTGTCTACGAAGGTTGATTCGGCCAATAGATACTTAGTTCCAATGGGCTTGTCTTGGAGTTGCCTTGGATTTGGAAGAATCGAAATTTCCTTTTCACCTTTTGCCCTTCTGCCCCACACCAGACACTTGCTGGGGTTCCACGACTAAAAGAAAGTTGACACTTAAAAGACGACAACTCATAACTTATTCAATACAATAGTTAAATTGATATAAAAGGAAGTAAAATATGATTTTAGTCCCTGTAGTATATTAATCGTCATTTTCGTCCCTACAGCTTGCAATTTATTGCTATATATAATAGGAAGATTTTCCCCGGTTGATAAAGGGGTGAGGAGATTTTACCCAAATACATAATAGGTCATGTGATCAAACACAGGATCCCCCACTAGCCTCAGCTATAGAGTGAGCAACAAAATGACCCCTCAAATTGATGTCCTTAGAGGCAGGCTCCTTATGGGGCCGGTTAAAGTTGCCGGTAAACAACTTTTGCCCAAATTTAATGCTATTTAATCGGTGAGCAAATTCCAACCTTTAAGTACAAGGAACCAAAATAGTAAGAAAAATCGTAAACCACAAGGACCAAGACAACAATAAATTGTAAACCATAATTGATAAAAACCACAATTTCTATACACATAGATGAAAATCACATTTTTTAACAAATAACAAGGACGAAAGTCATAATTTATTGTCTTCCAGTGCTGTGTCGGATTGGTTATCGCTCGGGGGGTTCATAGCACCTTAACCGAGTTCGAGTCTTCCCGTGTGCATGCTTGGGAACATTCAAGTGGGGGCTAAACAAAATTGCCGGAGATTAGTCGGACTTTGGTCCGAACACCCTTCCAAAAAAAAAAGTCGTAATCTACTCCATACAAGATGACCCACACTGTAGCCTTCTATTGTGAGCTTTATGCAAACAACCAAGGTTATTCCAAACATGCCCCTCCAATTAAAAAAATAAGCTTATTCCATCTATGAAAAAACCACACACAAAAATCTTATTAATATACACATAAACAACTTTATCCATTCAAAAACTTAATAAAAACCAACCAAATGATTCCCTAACCATCTCGAATACAAACATCAAATACCAAATACCAAATCTGTCATCAAATCATTGTAAAAGGAAAATGGACAAGCTTTTGCAGCATGAACTCGCCAAGGGTAGTTTTGTCATTTTAAGATTCATGAACCAACCTCAGAGTGGGAATCATCAACTGTTTCTTTCTTTTCAAGATCAAACAGCATGAACCTACCAAGGGCAGTTCTGTCTTTTTAAGCCTCATGAACCAACCATAAAAGGGGAATTCATCAGCTGATTCTTTCTTTTACAATTTTGATACCAGATCAACTTCAACCATTTTCTCTTATACCCTCAATATACTTCTTTAATTACATAAAACTCGAAAAGAAAACAACCCGATACCTTTCACAACCAGCAGCCAACAACTGCTGTAATGAAACTCCTCAGTACGCCGTTGAACGAAGCTCACAAAAAGGCCGAATTTGCGAAGAACCGGAAGAAAATAACAACAATCCCACATATGAAAGATATTGTTACCGAAAGGGATTGTAAATCATCCCCCTGTCGACAAGAAGCAAAAAGTTAACCAAAATGTTCGTTATCAGAGTGAATATGTCACGTGCTGCGCTCTCGATTGTCCTCAAGTTCACAATGAAAAGTGAGTTTTTAGTTGTGTATATATAAATATAGAAAGAGGTTCAAATGAGAACGATAATTTTTTAAGAAAGACTTATTTTTACGAAAAACTTTTTTCATGTACAAAATCATATATGATTTTGCACCGACGAGGACGCGGACGACTTCCACGCGACTTAAAGTCGCAGGCAAGTCGCGTACGTTATTAATCGTATATGATTTTGTTCACAAATCATATGTGATTTTGTGTTGTGAATCATATACATATGTGATTTTGTGTTGTGAATCATATACATATATGATTTTGTATATGTTTTTTGTACGTGGATTTTCCTTTGTGAATCATATATGATTTTATAGCTCAAAAAGTTTTTCTTAAAATAATTACGTTCTCGTATGAACCCATCTCCGTAAATATGTTTGTGAGAAAGGTAAGATAACATAATATAATGAAATAAAAATAATTCACCTTATCTAGCATAAAAATATTAATTTCTTCATATGTATAGTCAAACTTCTCTTACGATACAGATATATACAAACAAGAAGGGTGAAGGAAAATTCAGTTGCTAGATCAAGACACAACACAAGCTACTTTTCAAGAAAGAAGATCGCTTGGTAATTAACCAACTTTTCTCACTTTGAGTTAATGTATTTTTCAAATTTAAATATTAAATATTAAACAAATTTGATTATTTAATAAAAATTAAAGTATAAATAGAATTATGGAGTGGTGAGAGCAGAGTATGTTTAATAAATACTACCGGTTGCTATAAAATAACATTAAAATATTTCTCGAATAATATTAAACTTTTTTAAATGATAATTTTAAATAAGTAAAAATCAATAGTTTTCTATTTATTAATTTACTTAAACTTTTTATTGATAATCACGTCATTTCCATCCTCTAGCATTAGTCCCAAGGGCACAAAATGGGCGAATGTGTTCATATTATGTCTGGCTTTTGATAATTTAATTGTTACAAATACTTCAAATAAAGGCTAATAAACATATTATTATAATATTCACATGTTTCTTGAGCTATTTGCATGCCTCTAATTTTCTTGAATGCCTATTGTAACACCCCAATTTCCAAACATAACAAAAAAATATACAATCTCAATGATCTAACACAGCANTATCATAAATAAAACTGGCCAAATGCATAAATTCACAAATCTAAAGCTGATAAGTCTGCCAGTGAAACAACCCTCCACAGCTGAGATTTTAATAAGTCAAATGTTCTAAAGGAAGTATTCCAATCTATACTACTGATTCACCTTCTCTTTGCCCCTACTTGATCCTTAAGCTCTCCCTGAAAATGTTTTAGGATTTTGAAAACGTGGGTTAGACCAAAAGGTCTA
>LUCG01184997.1:0-13706 GCA_001633085.1 Carthamus tinctorius | reverse complement strand
GGAGAGAGTGGCTAGGAGGTAAACTTGGTATTTTTTTTTTGGCTATAATAATTAATTTCTCTATATAAATGACTATTTTAAGCTATTTGAAGACTTGGCCTCAACACTACATAAGCTCATTATTACATAACTAAGTTACTCTACAAACAATGAACACAAAATGTTGTTTATTTTAGCATAAACACATGTCAAGTTTTACTACATGCTAACTATAGTTTATTTTCGAGTCCCCTCTGGTCTGTCCTAGCAGTAAAGGTGTGGGTGTAATCCATATGTGTGAGGTCCTGGGTTGAAATCATGGGCACCACACTTTTGCCAATGGGATGCATGCGATAATTTACTTCCTCCATGATAGGTGCGGTGGGGGCGTCCCAGAGGGTGGCGTATACCCTTTTTTTATAGTTTATTTTCCATTTATTTTTCATGGTTTCTTGACGATAAGGGTTGTTACCTTGTATGTACATGATGTTTTAAGAATCAAATCCATTGAACAATTTATTTTATGTTATCCCTACTTAAGTGCACATTATATGTGAACTTGTCTCTTATGTTATCCCTAGTTAAGTGCATATTATATGTGCACTTGTCTCTTATGTTATCCCTAGTTAAGTGCATAACTTGTCTCGTAACATCATTTCAACGTTGTTAGAAACAAAACAAAACTAGTTTTTTTTAATTTAAAAAAACTAGGGACGCTTCTAATTATTTTCGCCCAAGGCACTAAATATCTTAGGACCGGCCCTGACTGTAATCCATCATACGTAATACCAAATCACCTTTAGTGCGACAAGTCGCCCACAAACCAGCAAGTCCCTTCACATATGTTATCAAATGCGATTTTGTGTCTTTCTTAAAATAATTGTGTTCCCTTTTGAATCTCAAGCGCTTAACTAGCTAATTAACATACCAATTTAAGTATCATAATTTCCAGTAGAATAGGTCACTGAGTACAACTTCTACTTTACCATCTACAACCATATTCATGGACAAATAGTTCCATCTGCAACAACAAAATTCCAACCCCTCAATCCACCAATAATAATGATGAATAATTAAAAATACAATTGTTAGAAGACCCTCCCCTCTTCCAAATAAAAAATAAAAAAAATTAATTACATGTACAACATCTCTTGAATACAAAAAACAACACATGTATCATCCTCAATAATGTTAAACAGATCTCCTCCTTCCCCCCAACAAATCATGAGTTGAATCAAATGAATTGAATTCTTCAAAACTGAAACGACTTCACCACTGTACCGGTCCCCAATCGTTATCATGCGTTGAGTATATATTATTGTACCGGTCCCACAATCATTATGAAGAGGTAAAAGAATTGAATTTGTGATGCCAAGTTTCACTACTTTAATTATGCTTTTGTCTTCAACCGCTTAGAGGCTTCACCGCTCCCTTCTTGTTGCCAATGTGTTACCGATTGATCGATGGAAGGAGTCCCATTTTCCTGTTGTAAAAGAGGAAACCGAATTTGTCTCTCCGAAAAGATTTGGTATTTAAAACTTGTTTAAGGAATCAAAAGTACCTTGTTGAGATTGGGTGGTGAGATACTACTTGTATTTGATGATTTCTTTCGCAGATCAATTTGTACCGAGATGTTGGCCTGTGACAAATCCACACCCAACCTCCTTAGCGCTTGTGTTAGAGCACTCAATAATCTGTTTTTCAAAACCCACACGTAAGTACATAGTAGACAACAACCAACCAAATGGGTTCACCAAGGTGTGGTCTGAGAAAGTGACAGGATCCAAAAACTTCGATGGTTTGTGGCGGCGGAATCTAATTTACATATAAAACTAAGGCACTTAGCTACATGTGAAAAAAAGAAAATTTATAAATCGCATAATGTAAAGAAATAAAATTTATAATTTTCTTTTTCGGGGGTCAAAACTTTAAAGATGATATGCATAATCAAAGAATTTAGAAAAGACATTGCCTTTTCAAATTCCGGTTCGGTTTCCGTGTTTGGTGAAAATCCCGGTACCGTATACCGAATACCGATTTTGAGGATTATTTGGAACCGAATACATGGTACCAGTGCAGTTCGGGGTCTTCAATGCTCATCCCTAGACCTCACCTCTACCCCAAAGAGTAGAGTGGTTGTTTTCAAGATGATAAACGAGGGTTCAAATGCAAGCGCTGCTAAAGCACTGGTCATTTGTGATTATTACTATCAGGCCATTTGTGGTCACCCAGGGATTAGTCAGGATATGTAAGTTGGCCCAAATAACCATAGTTACCGAAACATTAAAAAAAAGATGAGGACATGATAAAGATTCTGACCCTTGAGAATAGACGGTTGAGATGCTAATTGTACCACTTTCGACTATCAGTTCTTCATCTTTCAACTTGTCTGGTGTGCAGTCAGTTGTGCATGATCTGCTATTCAATAACTGGGAAGGTTGAGCGTGATCAGGATCACATATGTCTATATGAGAGGATTCAGCAACAGGAAATGGTTTATTCGTCATCTCGTTGATGGCATCAAGAGAGCTGGTGTTAGAATCTAACACGAATGCAGGCCCAGATGTATTGTTTGGAAGTTGTGGTCGATCAATCAAGGCTTTCATTGGTATGTTGTTCTGTTGAAAGTAAGGCAGATAAGTTGAGAGGATAACCAATTGCAATATATCTAGATTGCAATACAACTTTCATCGACAACCAACTAAATGAATATCTTTCTAAAAACACGTACCAAACATGGGATAACAAGTTTTTGTTCTATTAGGTCATGTACCACGACCCAAACACACCATAAAGATGCAGGATGTTGGCTAGTTCTAAGGGCATGTTTGTTGGCAGCTTAATGAGACTCGCAACTTATTCGATCAACTATACATGATTGTTTGGTAGTAGCTTAATGATATAGAAAGTGGCTTATTCAATAAGCTTCTAGGGGGAGTCGTATGTAGAAAGCCAAGTTTGATCAAACTTGTCCCTCCCAGTTAGAAAACACTCCCCCCATTTATGGAAAAACCTTCCCATTCTATACAAGACAGATTAATCCACACAGACAACTTACCCATACAGGACTTAACAAAAAACCAAGCAACCAGCCATTAGATTAGATTCATGGGAAACAAGCAAACTGAATGAGAGTGTGAGAGACACATTTCAACTCTTTGCAAACACAGAAAATGTGCAAGTAAGAATTTACCAATGGGGTCGTAATATTTGGTGGTTCATTGGTCCATCCTTTGTACGAATCCTCATATTTGTGCACCTTCTCTTGTAGAAACTGGATGTATTCAATAACCTATGAAAAGAACATTAAACCTCGGACATTGTTGGTTCTGGAAAACGATTTCAGAATCAGAAACATCAACTCCTAGATTAGTTATTATATACCTCTAACAAAAATGATGCCTTATCTCTCTTTTGATCACCATGAGGGATGATTCCTCTCAACATTGAAAATCTGCACAAGTTATATATAAAACTGTTAATCGATCTTGCCAATCATCAGCTAAATGAGATAGCCTCAAACAAACCCAAAATAAATATCCACAATATAAAAGGCACGATATTTTTGAAATGGGTTATTATTGCATGTTTTCATCAACTAAATGATAATTTTACTCTTAATGATAGATGGAGTAATGAATTTCTCCACAGCATAGGTAGAATAAGAAAGTAGACACTAGAATAGATTATATGAAAACACTTGTTTTTGGGATAGTGGGAGTATTCGTAACCAAACCGAAGGTGGTAGACATCCAAATCAAAGTAAGTTATCGCGACATATGAGCTTTATAGGTAAGCATAAATAGAAGATAAACCAAACTAACCCTGTATATCCCACCAAAGGTGGGTAAGATGTAGGTGCACCTAACCTCTATCATAAGCAAAATAGAACATGTGTAACATACCTGGCCATTCTATAGCATGTTAAATGTGTGATTTTGAGCATGACCTATAAAAGTTTGAGGGACTAATTTTACATTGTTTAGGGCTTGTAATCGACGAATGTAAACCTATAACCCACCTTAGTGCCTCACTAATTTCTATCAGATATAAAAAATAGTCCCTCAGATCATCGCCTCTGTGTTTTGTATATATGTATCTTTATTATCTCATTTTGCATTGTAATTAAAAACGTTAAATGTAACATATATCATATTGAAGCATCGTCATCTACGTGACATCATCTAATTTGGCTAAACTACATCATCAAAGCACTGCAAAAAATAACTATAGCCAAGGGATGAAGGATCAACATTATAATTTCTAAGCTACGATTATTATATAGCACACAGCCATACGATAAAACTGCACCAAAAAGCCGGACTTATCGAACACATAAACTGATATTTAATATATGAAGCATTCAATCTAAGAACTGCGGTTAGAGAAACATGCCTGTCATTAATTTTGCTTCTTCTGCGTTGTTCTGTAGCAGAGTGCTTTGAACGTGGGCTGTCGGGCTTTTGATCAGGGTTCATTGTACCAACTTTAACTGCTATAAATTCACAATGAATTTGTACAATCTCAGTTCAAAATATCATCTGAAAATTCTTTTGGAGAGAGAAAGATAGGGGGAGGAGAGGCACCTTTATGGTGGAAGGATGGCTCTTTCTTGATAACAAACTCTTCATCATTATACTCCTCTTCTTGGACACTCTTAGCAGACTTGACCATATCATGAAAATGCTGATTCTTAGGGGCTGATGATGGACTGCAAAGTTTACAAAATGACTGTTAAATTTGGCACTAATGAATAAGGTAAAAGAGTTCATGGAAGACATGGAGATGATATGACTGACTGAGAGGATGAGAGAGAACTGAAGGTTGTGCTTGGATGATTATGGATAGATGAGGACTGCGATGGCCGCTCCATGGTTGTCATCCATGGCACTCCGATCTTCATTCCCCCGTCTGTAAAGCACATTTAGCGAATTTAGCCTCGACAAGTATTCATTAATGCTCAACGAAGTTGTTACCATTTCTCAATCCATGTTCCATTACCACGGTCACGCCCGAGGGTGTTCCTTACATGCTTAAAGTTTTTGGGCCAATTATACATATTTTAATCTTTACCTAATTATATGTGTTTGAACTAATAGCCACACTATAATGTTACAGAATTTTACTCTTTCAACCATTTGGTGATTCATAGTTCCAACTTTCAAAGCATGTTAGAAGAATGATGTTATTTAAGTGAATTTCATATGTTACTTTATCATTTTAAGACATTTTGTTGTTTTAATTCGCAAAGAGTTATGAACTTCTATCTTGTGGTAGATTTATTACTCACGGTGGCAGATCTAGGATTTTTGCTTAGTGGGGGCATCTTTAAGGTGGATTAAAGGGCCGCAAAGTCGTTCGATGTGTTTTTAGCGTGATTCAACTGTTTCGAGAGATTTTTGAAATTTTTTGGTTTATTTCGAGGAACTTTAACTTGTTTTGTCGATTTTGAGGGACTTTTTCGATTTTTTGCTTGGTTTCAAGGGATTTTCTTTTGTTTTTTGGTTGATTTTGAGGTATTTTCTTTGGTTTTCGGTTGGTGGGGCATAGGCAAAAACCACTGAGGGAACTATGATAGAACGTTAATACAAGATTGTATTTAAGCTAGGAAAACAATGTTCTTTTTAATTTGGTGGACCTTTCCCCCCACCATTTCAATGTTGCATCCGCGCCTGATTACTTGTCCCATTGATCTATAATTATGGTACATGAATAAAAAGGTATATGCCTCTGATAAGATTAGAAGCAAAAAGATAACAAATGTACCTCTCATGACGTGCCTAGTTCCGACAATATTCTCCTTCCCTGTCTTTCCCTTGTTTACATTAGACTCTTCCCACAGCGTAAAACCACTCCCTGTGTAAGAACTGCAGTTTGAGTTTTCATCATTGTTATTGCTACTACTTGATTGTGCAGCCGAGGTCACAATCCCCTCAGGCTTTGGTACCTTTTGGCTTTGATTGATATATGAAATGTGATTAATGCTATAAGTCCCCATCCCCCCAGGAAGAATGTGCTCCACCATAGTTGGGGGACTCGGTAGGAAACACTGTTCCATGCCTTCTTTGGTTACATTCTTCCCAACTTGTTCTAGTGGTTGCAAGAAGTCATGAGTTCTGAGGTAACCACCTGCGTATTATTCATGGACAATTAGAGATATGCAGATCAATCAAGTTCGCACAAAGCTTCGCAGTGGAAAAACCAACAGAAAAGTAAGCTTTGATACTTATGGCAACCCAACATGCAAATTGCAAAACAAAATTTGATAACTACACACAACTTGGTTTTAAACTGTGGTAAAAGAAGGAAATGATATTTAGAGGAAGAAGATTTATATTACACATCACAATATTGTCCGAAAAATAGTGGAAAATAAATGAAGCTTGGGTAATTACTAAACACTAGACGAGAATTTAGTGTTTTACCATCCATAACACCAACAATGGTTGGAAAATTGGAGAGCCCATTGGAGCAACTTGGTGTCAAAAATAGAGTTTGGTGTCAATGGCTCAATGCCCATCAGAGATGGTCTTAATGATTACAAAATCATATGTCAACACATAAACATATAATATCATTTTGAGTTGTTGCAACAGCAATGCAGTTCTTTAGTATTATATGTGTGACTTTAAATAGGCCCCTCAAATTTTCGGGGCCCAACTTTACATTGTTTGAGCCATTAACCAAGGAATATAAAACTACACGTTACCTTACTATCTCACTAATTTCTATCAGATGACAAAAATAATACGTCTCATTATTGCCTCTATAATTTGTATATACGTATCCTCGTTATCTTATTTTGCATTACAAATTAAAAGAAAAAACTACTTAGGGTGTTCAAAAAAATTAGAGTGTTCAATCTGTTTCATTGAGTGTAGGTCGCAACAGATGGATAATTAAGAAGGTTGTAGTAATATTTTTATTCTAAATATCCTTATAATAAATGCAACTTTTTCTTCATTCAACAATCTTTATGGAAATGGAGTCACGGAGATGGTGTTTTGCCAGACAGTAAAGAATGTGCTCCACCATAATAATTATTGATTTTTTTTATTTGTTTTGTCTTTATATTACCCAAACATTCACCCCAAATCCCACTCACTATATAGTAGTAAAAGTTACATCTCCCTCCCTCCCTCCCTCCCAACAACAAAAACAGAGGATTAAAAAGAGATGAGATTCAAAAACCATCTAAACTCAAGGACCCCAGTTTTTGGCAAAATTAAATATCACAATTACCATAGAAAACATATGGAAGTATTATTTACCTACATATGATTAATTAGTTGCTTCTCTACAAAATTTTCAAAATAGAGAATCAAAATTCAAATATTTCTATGATAAAATACTTCCAACGCCAACCTATCTTCATTTTGAAGATAACATCATTATTTATATTATTAAAATATTACATAATATCTAATAAAATACTATTTCTTTCTCGTAAATATTTTATTTCAAAAAATTTTATTGGTGGAACAAAATAAAAAAACCATTTCTCTCTTGTAGTAATCATGTTTAGAGATTTTTAGATAGATCTCCAAATTTGGAGATTTTTATACCATCCCTCTTACTTTCTCCATTTTGAAGAATAGGTTTCCTCCCTATTGTAGAAGGTGGAGATGCTCTTAGACATAATTTAAATGAAAAAAAGGGTTTAAATTTACCTGCAATGCTGGGGGTTGGATCTTGTTTGGCAGGTGAACAAAGTGAAAGAAAGTCATGAGTAGGCTTGGCACCTGCGAAATCAACGTCACACACACACACACACACACATAAAGCGTTGTTAATTTTTCTCAAAGAAAAACACACGCGCCACCCCACGCGCAGCCACAAAACCTCTTAGTTTGTATGTTTGTGCGCCAGAGCTGTTAAATGATGGTTACCTTGGGCTCCATAGGGACGGGGTTGAGAAAGCTCCATCTCCGCGCCCGATTCAGAGACTTTGCTTCTCAGATTTTGGATCGAATTAGTTGCGGGAATCTCGTAAATTGACAATCTGCTCTTCACTTACAGATTTACAGATTCGAATTAGCTGACCAGATCCAGTAGAAACAGCGTGCTTAGATTTTTGCCTCCTCCTCCTCGTGAACCTCAGAGGTGCTTTAAACCGTTTGTTTACGCAATTCTGTTAGAAACAATAGATTCCAGATCAAAATTCAATAACAAAACAAGTAAAATCTCGACCAAAAGTCTCTTAGATTGCTCCATAAAATACATTCTAGATCTTTCAGTTCCAGTATCTAACAAAATTCCGAAAACCAGAGAATTGCTCAGAATCAATCGATCGATTAAACTCGCCTACTTAACTACTGATAAGTGATAACACTAAAAACTCCATACAGAAATAGAAGACTAAGCAATTCAACTCTAGAAATAGTCAAGTAACCATAGCAGAAGCACATACTATGTCTATGAGAGTGATTGTTTAAAAGCATAACTTATGGTGTAAACAGACAAAATGAAGAATCAACTAAATGATGACAGATCGAGATGGATCATGACAAGCTACCTTTGATCTGAATGTCGACAATTTTCCGGAATTCAGCTTCTAGAACAATCCTATTCCTTGGAAAAGAAGGAATTCAACAATTTGGAGTTCAATTCTCAGGTGATTTCACTACGACTACAACCATGGATTGAAACACATGAAATCTCTTGCTGTTCTTCAATCTCCTTCGTGTTAAAACAGAAGAGAGAATTCTGCCAGAATTCGATGAAGCAAAAGAACCAAATCTCTCTCTCTCTCTCTCTCTCTGCGATTTTTGATGAAGAGATTGAAGAGAGATGGTTCGTTCTCATACGGTGATTACGGTTTCCGTTACGTCTTTTATAACTTGAAGACGGGGTTATAACGCCGTTTTCACTCCGTCTTTATTTAGCCATACATCCATCCATCCATCCATCTAGCTTTTAGAGAGCTACTCAAAATACCATTTTATTAAGCTTCTCTTTTTAATTTTATATATTTTTTACAATTTCTATTTTTCTACTATCTTTTGGTTTTTACTAAATATGACATTTCACATGTTCTCTTTTTACCAAAAGTTAGTTCTTCAAACATAAAACTCATTTATACAAACATCATCTCCTTGTCTTTGATTTATTATCGAATCATTATTTAAACGGATGTATCTAGAGACTTGTTTTGGTTGCTTCTAATAGACGTTATATTTTATCTGGTTTTAGAAGGAATGAAAAAATCGAACTATGAAAATTAATGTTAAACTGATTGGCATACATTGTGAAATTTTCCGCACCAATTAAAAGGTAGTTGGTACACCGTATAGTGGGGGAAATTGATGTTAGTGCACTATTTCACCCCTTATTGTAATGGTTTTAAGTACAAAAAGTCTATCTATCAATACAATGTTTTCTTTTCTCCATGGAAAATTGACTGAAATAGCCATTTCTCACTGTTCAATTGCTATCTTGGCCATTTTTCTCCTCATTTTACTAGAATGTCGTTACATCCGCAAATGATAGGTCCGCAATTTGCGGAGGCGTGAAAAAGTATAAAAATGAAGGCCTGAATAAGCCCGCAAATACAAGACCATATCTATAAAAAAAATCTACACCCACAAGAATTGTTGGCAACTTGCAGACATGTTTAAAAAAATTACAAATCTAGTCCTGCAGAGTTTGTTTTCTTTTACTTTTTCACTTATTCGTAAATTACAGACCTGTCATTTACAAAGGTAGTGACATTTTGATAAAACTAGAAGAGAAATGACTAGAATACTAATTTAGAAGAAAGAAATAGCTATTTGGGTCAATTTTCCTTTTTCTATTTGGCATAAATAGTTTGCTTTTGTTGCTAGTCTGTATTAATTTTTTCCGAAAAGGCAAGCAACAAATTTATCGAACAAAAAGCCAACGAATTACAAAACAAGTCACAGAGGCCAAAAGAACAGAACATGAACAAAAAGAAGATAAGCTAAAACAAAGACCATAAAGACGTAATGAACACGAAACAACGAAAAAGTAAGTCAGAGAAATATTAAGAAACTACTATTGGACATTTTTACTTAGTTTTATATTAAAAATCGAAAACCAAAATATAATATTACTATTATTAGTGTTTCATTCTTTATCCATATATTTAACTATGTTTCATACATTTCTATACAACGGATTATTTAAGATGTAAATATTCGAGTTTTTACAAAAATGAATACAACATTTTAAATTTTGCATACAAACATGTTGCATATAGAAACCATAGTTGATTTAAAAACGCATTTATTTGTTATTTATATTTAGTGTGGACCACATAACATATACACATCAACTGTTTTTTGTTAATTATATATATAACATTTATCAGGAAGCAGGAAGCATGAACAATGCTCAAACAAAATTTCCAAATTTAACCCCTAAATTTATAATAATTATTTAAATTTAATCCCTAAACTTATAATAATTATTCATCTTATATCTTTTAGGTTTCTATATTTCATTTTACATTTTAGTCATATATCGTATATTGGCTGAAATATGTTATAAAAATGCGTTTTAAATTTAACAACCTACGCCATTATTATCGTATCGTCGATACGTTCAAAATGAGCCTAATATTGAATATATTTTGATGTGATTATTTTATTATATACTATATATAGTACGATTATGTATTTAAAAACATTACATTTTAGCCTCTTAACCTTATAATATTTATACACTTTATACATTTTAGTTTTCTATATTTAATTTTACATTTTAGTCATATATTGTATGTTGGCTGTATTTTAACAAATTACACCATTATAATCGTATCGTCGATACGTTCGAAATGAGCCTAATATTGAATATTTTTTGATGTGATTATTTTATTATATATTATATATAGTACGCTTATATATTTAGGAAGACAAAACACTCTTCATCAATATACCGGCATTTGCAAAAGTTACAATTTAGCCCCCCTAAACTTATGAAATTTATTCACTTTATACGTTTTAGTTTTCTATATTTCATATTTCATTTTATGTTTTAGGCATATATCTTAAATATGTTAAAGTACAACTTTAGTTCCTGTAGTTTGNCATTTCCATCCCTTCATCCAACTTCGTTAAATTATGTAGTTAACTCATCCAAAAAATGTTTGATTAATTGACATATTTGGTCTTATAGTAAACCATTTTTATATTTTTTATTCTCAAATTACATATTTCACATTTTGTTACTTTTTTATCTTCTTTTTTTATTTTATTAAAACATTTTGTTCTATTGGTTAATCGATAGTACATGATATTTTTATTTTCCAAAGCTTAAGTTAAAATCATTGACATATAACCCCCCTACACACACATTATCTACATGTGAACAGTCACGTAAAATAAACATCAATTGCNCATTATATCCTTTTAAATCAATTGTATACTTTTTTACTTGAATATAACAACGACGTAAAATAGACACCAATTGCAGTATATACCTCTTTTTGATTGTAAGCATCTAGGTAAACACCCAACACAATGCACAAAGTCTGTCATACTAACACTTCGTATGACAACATATGTACAAACTTTATGTTTCATATAAATGATAAAATCTATCACAACTTATAACCCGATGCGAAGCCCGTGCTCTTAATAACTAGTTTGTTACTAAAATATAAAAATTGTGTAAATGCTTCATATTTTAAATATTATTAACCAATAATTACTTGTTATTATAACTTTAAATTTTGTTAATATTTACTTTTTTACTTTATTAAATAGTAGTTTGTCAAATGTTTATAAAGTAAATGTTTACCAGAAAAAATCTGTTTACTTACTTTATCATATAACATTATGTTATTAAAAGTGAATATTATTAATTAATTTTTACCACGTAAGCGTTAACTGGATAAAAATCGTTTATTACTAAGTATTATTCTTAATCCCTTATATGACTACTTAATTATTGATTGAGCATATCAGATAAGCTTTTACCTTCTAGGTTCATTCATACTCACTCGGTAAAGTAAACGATGTTCTATACACACTTAGCTGATATAATGTTTGGTAAATGACCTTAATTATAGAGACAAAAACAACAATAAAATTATATATTAATAAAAAAAACTACCAAAAATTATACACCTTAAAAATAGTAAAACTTTTATAAACCACAACATTATTTACTGAAAATATGGATCAATTTGAAACAAAATTTGGCTTAAAATATGTTATAATCTATACCACCACCACAAGAGGAAATTGCATTAGGTTCATGAATACAACTACTTTTTTTTATATATTGACAACTATTTATAATATTTAATCGACCAAAAAACATTTTAAAATCATATAAAATTTTCTTGTAACATGGCTTCCCATTTCAGTGACTTTATGCCTCTGCGTTGGCAACATTCGAACCGTGATAAAGAAATGCTATATTAAATGGATCTAAAAGTGTTTGGATTTGAGATTATTTTTATAATTTAATAATTAAAATTTAGATAATTATTTAACTAAAATTAATAAGACCACAAGGCTTGTGGCATAGCAGTAAGGCCTGTAGGGGATGTGGATGGTATCTCATTCACCTCAGGTTCGAATTCCTTCGTGCGCATCTTGTGGCTAAGCTTAGTCTCAGACGACCGAATTTAATTTCAGTTTCATATTGCCAAGGATGTAGTCTAGAAGAAGTCTAGATGAACCTTATAAAAAAAACTAAAATTAATAATAATAGGAATGATTTCTTATTTTAGTATATATTGAAACTGAGTATTTTCGGATGCCAAAAATACTAAAACGAGAATCATTTTTTTTTTTTTTTTGTCAAACATCATAAATTATGTTAATTAGTTTTATTGAAAATATTAAATAATAGAAATGGAAATTGTGGAAGTTCCATATAACATGGGAAGGAAATTCTTCTGAAGCAATCCTCTTAGGGATCAGTTAATAAATATTTTCTCTTTCTTTATGTTAGATCAATAAATAATTAACTAATAAAAGTCATACTTGTGTTTTTTTATTAATTTATTATGATATCTAAAACACATATAACGATTGGATTATAAGTCAATTTGAAATGGATCGAGTTAGGTTGTGAGATTTATATAAACTTTTATAAAATAAATGCACTAATCCCCGACAATTTTTGGGGATAAATCTGGCCCCACTTAAATGTCCCCCGGGTATGTGCACGGAAAGACTCGAATTGGTTAGGGTGTTATGAACCCCTCGAGTATTAAGAGCATCTCCAACAGCGTTGCTAAAATAGAAAAATTAGGGTTTTTTTCTTCTAAAATGCTCCAACAGCATTGCTAAAGTGATTGCTAAAATAGAAAAAGTTTAAGTTTTCTCTAAATTTAGAGATTTCTCTAAAATCTCTATATGAGGATAAAGGAACTAATTTTTAATCCATTCCACCAATTATTTAAAAGTTGGTTAACTTTTTTATTGAAATCNTATAAGTAATGATTGATTCCCTAAAATAGCAAAACTGTTGGAGATGATAAAAAATGTTTTTAGAAATTTTAGTTTGCTTTCTCTATTTTAAAAAAAAAGTTTAGCAATACTGTTGGAGATGCTCTAACCAATCCGCCACAGTACTGGAAGATTGCATTAAATATAGTTATCGAGGTTAAGTTATTAAAATACAAAATTAGCAAACTTCTTCTATGTAAATTTATAAGATATTGAATCCTTTTTTTGAACATATTCTAAATAACTAGTGTCAGAACCGCGCGTTGCGCGGTAGTGCAAGTAACTTTGTAGTAATATATAAAT
>LUCG01184927.1:0-23805 GCA_001633085.1 Carthamus tinctorius | reverse complement strand
TCGACGGGGGGAGTGATGGCATTTGCGATTTTGAGGGAATCGATGGCGTCGTTTACTCGGACCTCGCCATAATGCCGCGGGGAGACGCCGGTGATCAGCTCACTCTCTCGTATTGTGGCCAAGTATACGTGTTCGACAATGTCACTACGGACAAGGTCGAAATTTTGAACTCTTTGTTTTCCTTTGTGTTATACTGCTTTTTTTTAGCATATGTGACGTTAATGTGTTTGTAAGAGATAGGGAAAACTAGAAATTTCTATCTGAGGTCTTAATCGTGTATTTGATTGACAACTAGAACGAATGCAAAGTTTTAATTTGGAACTTTTCAGTTCACTTTGCTGTGTGAATTTTTAACAAGGTGAATTCACTTTCGTTGGATTCATCGAGAAGAATTTAGGGGTGTGAGATTGGAGTTCTTCACTTAACCTGTTAATTGGACTGTTCAATTTGGGGGTTTTGAAATTTTAACCTTTAATTTTGTAGTTACCTGCTTAACGATGATAATGTTCCTGTTAGAAGTAGAAAAAATGTTCGACTTGGGGATAATTTTTTATCTTTCATGTTGTTAAAGAAAAGCATTAGCTTGATGACTGAACTTGAAAATTGAGTTTATAAAAGGATAAGTTAGTGAGGATGCATAAAAGTATGAAACCAACCTCTCCTGGTGATAACAAGGAGCAGGTTTCTAATTTTATTGGGTTTGAAACTTGAGTGTTGCTCGATGATCACAGGTGCAAAAGGTGTTTTTACATCTTGGGGGATGTGAATTCCCGGTTGGTCAGCAAGGTGCAGAATCAGCATACCAAAATCCTAGAGTAATTGTTTGACCATTTGAAGCTTCGTTGTCAATTGCGTTTGCTAGTATTGGGCTTCTCTACATCAATTGTTCCTTTTTCGTGGTTCAGGATTTTGAATTTCCAGGTCGCTGTAGTGACCCACATAGAGCTGCTTCTCTAAGTAGGTTCCGTCAAAAGAGGAAAGAACGTTGCTTTGAGAAGAAGATTAGATACAATGTTCGTCAAGAAGTTGCTCGAAGGTAACATTATAGAAGCCTTAAGTTGTTGATGCATCACTACCAAGCAGATGATTAGCATGAACATTTTTAAATTACATAAATGCCTATATCTGAAAGGAACTTGGTTTATTTGGACTTTATCATCTTAGTCATCCATGTCCTTGCAAACTATAGAACCACAATTAATATTATAAGTTATCTAGAATGTTTAATGATATGGATATATAGATATGTGCTATGTTGATGCTTGATTTGTGAAGACATGTTCTTGCTTTAGAGCTCGACTTTATCTGATTTTTTCAATTTTCTTGATCATGTTATCGTTTGGCACCTTGGAATATCGCTACTCAACTTGTTTATAGGATGGCTTTTTTGTATGTGATTTTACATGAACGTTCATGTATTTATGCAACCACTTGTCTTGAAAATGGAACTTGATCCTCAAGGTAACTTGAGATTGAGACACTACTGGAATTTACGATGTCAATAAAATTTGTGCAAGCAGATGTGCAGTCCCTAAGTGTAAAGTTTGTCCTTGGTATCCTTCCCTGTGGCAAGAAAATGTCAACACCGAGTCTCACTTGTTGGCTACATGAACCTCCTCACCTCCTCATAGAAGATATGTTAACTAAATAATCAATGTACAAGAGCACAAAGCGAAAAGAGCTTGTTTTTCTTATTTTAAATCATCTGAAATTAGGAAAGCATGTGAAAATATTACTAAGGGGCTGTTTGGTAGTTGCTGAATGGTTTAGTGCTGGATGATTAAGTGGTCAGAATGATTAAGAGGCTCTTTTGATATGGTGCAAAATGAAATATGTTGGTTTGGTAATTGTTGAGTATGAAACACACGTACAACTTCAAATCTTTCTTAATCCATCAATATAACAGAAGTGGACATTGCTTCTATGCATGAAAAAGACACATTTTGAACAGGTGACTTGTAATTTAGAAGTACTGAAAGAGGTTACACATGGAAAATGTTTTGTTGCTTATTTTTCTTGAATTGTTGAAGATAAGTTGACCTTCATTGTGAGGGAGATGAGTAACTTTTGCTTGCTTGGCTATAAGTGATATTAAATGACAGATTTGCTTACAAAAACTTACAGAAGCAGTACAAAATTTATTTTCCTCTGGTTAGTTGGATGTCAGCCGTCATTGATGTGAATTTAAATTGTTGAAAGCTTGACCTTATTCTTTAAGCGTTGTTCGGCATGTCAACCTTGTCTGCTTATTTGGACTTGAATCACTACTTGATTTGGACACCTGGGTGGCTTTCCTGGATTAGTTGGTTTTGATTTATTTATTAGCTGTCTGTATTAATCGGTCAGCGTCCTATTCAATCATTTTTAGATCCACCCATTAGGAACAGAAACAGAGATGCTTCAGTACTTTTCCGAAAAAAAACAGAGATGCTTCAATTGTTTGATGTTTAATGTTTTTGGGAAAGGTACTCCTGTATGAAGTTTGACCATTGATTCACATACTTTCTTTTCCCTATCTGTTTATTAGAATAATAACAATAATAACTAATATGCTGTCTACAACTTTTATTGTTTATATAGATCATTCGGTAGATATTTTCCAAAGGTTTATGGTACAATACTCCTTGCTTTATTTCAACTTGAAACTGAAATATAGATCCCTTCCCCCATTGGCGCTTGTTACTTATCACTTATCAGTATCGCTACGGCAGGATGAACCGTAAGAAGGGCCAATTTGTAACTTCCCAAAATTCCAAGGAATCTGCTCACTGGAACGCCGGAGAAGCTGAGGGTGCAGCACAAGATGAGATCCCAGTCACAACCACGTGAGTCATCAACCGTGTATATATTTACTTTTTAGTAGTCACATGTTTATGGAAATGAATTAAGATGGTGTGTGTTATAACTCTTTATGGTCATGTGTGTCGATCAGACATACCTAATCTTTCATACGAAGGCAAACCCTTTTCTGTATGAGTGTATAACCACAATACAGAAGTTTATAGTACTGAATTGCCTTTAACCATTTCTATAATGCTGTCATGGGTATCACTGCATCTCTTTTTTTGTCCTCTACCATGTTAATATGAAACAGAATTACACATAGATTTACTAATTGCATCTACATGTCAACTCTCCATTGGTCTTTAGATGTGCTCATTGTGGTACTTGCTCAACGGACACCCCAATGATGCGACGAGGGCCAGCTGGTCCTAGGACTCTTTGCAATGCCTGTGGACTTTTCTGGGCAAACAGGGTTTGTATCTCGCCTATTCATTTTTCCGCAATAAGTTGCATGTTTGCTGTTGACTTATACTATACCTTGTATGTTGGTGAGGGACTGTCTTGGGACACATTCAAGTCTGTCTTATGCATAATACTGCTTGCCATGTTTTTATTTATCAGCAGACAACTCAAGTCTATATATATGCATGATATCATCCTTTTCTTCCAGAAGATCATCAATAAGAATTTGTATAGTACATAAACAAATTTCATCCTCTACATAAATCACTTAAGCTCTTGAATTTGTAATTGGCATAATCATAAAGGGCTGAAAATAGATATATTTGAAAAAATATGAACTGTTCTGGGCCGTTAAACAGTGACGGTGAAGTATTATACTTTATGCTGCCTTCAATTATCCAGACTTTCTTTGTGTGGTAAGGTTTGCTATGGCTTTTATCTAAACTGAAACCATGCTGCAGTATGGCAAACAAGACAGTTTATGCAGTTTTGGTCTCATTTTCTATTTCATTGGTCTGTATTTTAGTTTGATTTTGGGTTTCCATTATAAACTGAAATTACTAAATAGGATGATATGGACAATAGAAAGTTATTGTATAAATTTAGCCCAAAATTACTAGTGGCAAGTGGCAACCACAAATGTGGTTATGGTATACACCGCTTCAATCGAGTCGGCTGTATATTGAATTGAAACAGAAAACGAACTTCCACTGGTATTCGAGAGACCAGGGACTCTCCCAGAGCTCTCGCTCAATTACAACTTGAATACAAAATGCCCTTCAAAAACGCCACCCCAACTATTAAAACGAATTCACTACCTTATCCTAAAACTAGGGAAAGTCCAAAAATACCCCTCTCGACTTGTTCAAAAGAAAACGCCAAAACACAAAAGGAACAAACAACCAATTTCTCCTCCTATGTGTAAAGCGGAACAGGGGATTACCAGGTTACTGACAACATGTATTTAGGAAAGGATACAATGTTACTAGCTTCATGTTTCTTATAGTGAAATGTTGCACCGACCTTACTTTGTATCTGTAAATAGCATAATATTCCCTCACTTACACATTCAGAAACATACATATGATTGTTTACATTCTATATATCTCTATCATTCTATCCACTATCTCTCTCTCTCTCTCTCTCTCTCTAAATACAGCCTATCATGGTAACAAGGCACATTTATTAGAACCTTCATTTCAGGAAGATTTTCTTTCTTCCTCAAACCAGACTTAGATGACAAATATCATAGAAATGATCTTTGCAAATGCAACATCAACACCTATACGGCTATTCCTTATAGGCTATTCGACAAATAATTTGTTTCTAGTAAGAAACGAAGCAATACGAAAATACTCATGCAATGTATACCTCTTAATTTTGAAAGATCACTATTACAATTTTTAGCCTGAAGGATGTATTCATGAAATCAAAATACTTTTAGATTGTGTGTATTAATTTAGAAGAGAAACCATGTAATCAGCAGATGATGAGACTTGAGTTTCTTCAACTATTTTTTTATTTTGCTAACCCTCTTTTTTCTCCCTTGCTCCTAGCTCTTTAACTCACCTATTTTGTGTGTTTGTGGTAACTATCTTTGCTAGATTCTTTTATGAGCTAAGGGAGGGCATATCTTATTTATAGTGGCTCATTAACGGTGGCATTAAATGCCCTTAATTAGGTGACTGAGTTTCAAAGGAAAACTCTCCATTCCATCCACATTAACCAACTTTTCAGTCACATATTTGTCCACTAAGCAGACTTTGAAATTAAATTAGGGTTCGTTTGATTTGAAGCTGTGGAATGGAGTTGGGGGAGATTGGAATTTAGATCCATTCCAGTCTTGTGTTTGGTTTGCAAGATTGTACGGATTTGAAATCCTAGGATTCATTTGAAATCCCACAAACATTGGATTTTGAAATCCCATGGGGTTGGGATTTTAAGGGATTTATATGTAATAATTTCTAAAATATGTTAAAAACATTTGTTTTGTGATAATCAATTAATAAAAAAGAAATTTAAATATTTTTATATTTATTTATAGTTCTTTTTAATAAGTTGTTTATAAATGATGGAATGCAATTCCATTCCAAGTCCTACAAACCACTCACACCAAAGATATCAAATCTTCCCAAATCCAAATCCCCAATTCCCAATCGTTCCATGAAATCCAAATCCCTCAAAACCATTCTATCAAACCAAACGCCCCCTTATATTCTCTTTTAGTTAAATAAATATTATACATACTAACACTTTGTTTTAATTTGATACCTTCTATTATATAATATGCTATAAACTAAGTACATCATTTTGATCATACCATTTTCCTCTACATTTTGACATACATATGTCAACAATGTGATTTGTACCCAATACAATATATTTTCATTTTCAAATCTAACATCTCTCTAATATTATTAGTAAACTTCATGGCCACTTAATATATTTACCCCGCAACAACCCATATTACTTATATGGTATTCTTAAACATTATTAATTTTCAGGCTGACTGTCGGTACATGATTATTAACAGATTAGCAAATTCGTCACACCGATTTAAATCATTTTATTATAAACTAAGGCTGTGCATTATTTTCAGGTATACAATCTTTGGTGAAAGTCTAAAATCCTTTGGATGCACTTACAATAAGGATTCGTTATCATTTTTATTCAACAACGTGCCTAAGTTATCTGACCGCACAATTAATTACTCCCTAAAAGTGAGTTGTTACTTGTTACAAGAGTAGCGTGGCTCATATCGTTACACTAGTGGCTAAGGATACACTAGTGATTTTTAGGGAAGACTATGAACAACAGGATTCTTGGTGTTGAGCGAAGACGTCCAAGCAAAGGTTAAGTTAAAAAAAAACTAATCTTAAAGAGTTGATATCATGCAAGGAAGAGGAAAAGACTAGTTGATGGTAATGTAGAAGGATGCAAAACAAGAGGCAAAAAACTGTATGGCCAAGGACAAGGATTATGAGGAGATGCATAGGAGGTTAGATATCAAAGAGGGAAAAGTGGGATACATATAAGCCAGCAAAAGCCAGATGGCCATTGAGAATTTAAGATACAGCCGTATTTGGGGGAAGCGGTATGCAATGGCTTGCAAGACACTTCAATGTCATCCTCAAGACTGCCTGGATGCCAGAAGAGTGGAGTCTTAGCACAGTGGTACCACTTTATAAGAACAAAGACGATGCTCAATGTTGTGGTAACTATCGTGGCATAAAGCTACTTAGGTCTTAGCCACATAGTTAAGATGTAGGAGTGGGTGATAGAGATCAATGAGAGATTTGAACAGTGGAGGGCAACTTTGGAACACTCATTTTGTGAATTAGTCGTTCTAAAACCGAATATTTATGGTGGAATTTCAAAATGTATTGAAGAGGGGGTTGAAGTCAATATTAGAGGGGGAAAAGGACAATTTCAAGCATTTAGGTTTCAAGATTCAAAACAGCAGGATGGCACCTGAAAGGCAAATTCTATAGGTATCAATCAAACCAACTATGTTGTAAGGGTTGGAATTTGGGCAGGAAGGTCAGTGAGAGAAGTTGGAAGTTGTGGAGATGAGGATGCTTGACGTATGAAGAGACCATGTTAGACAGAATTCGGAATGAAGTTCTGCAGACGGAGTTGTGAGTTCCCCCAATATTGGATAACTTGAGAGAGGAGAGATTGCGATGGGCACGGTTGTAGGAGTCAGTTGACAACACTAATTAGATGAGTAGAAAGAGTGATGATTGAGGGGAAGTCTTAGGAGGATGTGTGATAAGAGTAGTTGAAGATGGAAGCCCAGGGTAGACTAGATGTGTTTTTGTGTTACCTGTTCAATGTGTGTTCTGCCTCACTTGCTTTATGTGGGTTTCACCTTGCTCTACCTTACCTTGTATATGTTTTCAGTGTACCTACTCGTTACCTTTTTTCTTATTTTTCTCACTCTGTTCACCATGTGCTAGTCCTTGTTCATTCATTCTACCTATTTTTTTAGACGAGATAAACATTCTGCTCTTTGTGGAGAGGTCAAGTCTGCATACATCTTAACCCCCACGGACCCTAATTTTGAGTGGGATTTACTGGGTCAATTTGGCTTGTCTTTTTATGGTGACCATGAATCCTTTGAACTCCAAATTTGAAATTGTTGCTCGACAAAATGCGGATGCATAGAATAACATTAATGCTGGATTTGATTCCATGGAGAAATAGGGATAGCAAATATTGACAATTAAGCAGTTAACTTGAAATGTGTCCTTCAGGAAGTAAAGACTATAAAAAGCAATTGCTGAAATTGGCAACTCTAAATGCAACACTCCAATTTCTTTATTATAAACCCCTACAACCCTAAATTTTGAGTCTGCTTCATAGAGTATATGCACAGTTCATTATTTATGAGCAATCCATGAGTCAGGAGTAGTTGTGGATCCGTCCTATTTGTTTTGGATGATATAATGTAGGCTGCGACCCAATTATATAAACTGAGAGCATGTTGTCACAACTAGTGCAATGATTCAAATTTGTAGGAAACTACACTAAAGATGTATTGGATACTATGACTAGACTTCTGGTCTTCTTGCCACTAGCAAGATTGATGACCTCCATCATCAGGTAAACAAGATTACAAACTTCAAGGTAGGTAGAAGAAAAATAGCTGAGCTTAGAAGTACATAACCACTATGTAATTTCTCAAACTATAACTTGCTGTCTATGCCTTCTTATAAGTAAAATGTTGCCTTTTGTCTACTGTATGTACATCTCCCTCCTGTAATAACGAATGGAGCCATTGTTTTTTCGTGTGTGTTTAGTATGAGTTGTAATTCTGTTTATCCACTGAAAAGACATGCAAAGTAATTGTAAGGTTATATTTATATCTATTACTCTTGGGTCTCATTTAGCATGTTCTTACCGTTTTTGATCTTTATCTAAAAGCTTCCCTGCTTCTGTCTCCAGGGCACAATGAGGGACCTTTCGAAGAAATCCAGTGATCATTCTTCTTCTCTAGCTGAGCAGGGGTACAAGTGTAAGGTATGATTTATCTTTCTTGCTCGCCACTTTTTACACCTGCAACACAAATTATTAAGATGCTTCTAGTTTAGGCCATTTTACATTCCCAAACATTTTCATCTGTCTTATATTGTGTGATAAAACTAACATGTGATTGTGGGTTACATTACTCAATTCAAAGAAAATCCAGACAACGGCTAAATATCGATTTTAATGAATAGCATCTTATGTTATTTTTTTTCATCATATTTCAATTCGTCATCCATCCATGAAAATTCCAACTCTATTGTGTGATATCATATTCCTTATTGTAACTATTCATATATGGCTAAATATCAAGCTTAAATTACTTGTATTCCACAATGGGTGTCATTACAAATTATTCATGGTATTGTATTTTGTTGACAAGATTCCCTTACTCTTTTTTTGCCACAAAGGATAATTTTGACATTTGACTAGTTGAGAACATGTTGAACCATTCTTGCATGCACTTTTTTTAAAGCGGGGTCAGCTCTACTCTCTGTAGTTGAGAACATGTTGACATTTGACTAGTTGAGAACATGTTGAACCATTCTTGCATGCACTTTTTTTGACTAGTCTAGTAGAGGTTAGGTATGCATACAACCCGGTGAAATATACTGCTATAGGTTGGTTTGGTTTCTAACATGTCAACCAATTATAAAGTTGATTAACACCTACAAATCATTGTTGAATTGTTGTTAATATACCCTGATTGACACTTTATTTGGTTGTGATGTAGGATGAGTACAATGGATCCAACTTTGGAACCACAATGCCTAGATGCAGTAATGATGCTGAACTTGGATTTGGCAACTGAGCAGAGCAAGGCTTCTCTTGCATATATACATATATAAATATATTATATATATCAACCAATCCAAAACTACATAGAGGGTTTTAGCTTACTTTGTGTACATATGGATTTGATGGTTTTAATTGCCTAGTGCCTGCTAATACTACCTCAAATTCAGCTATTATTATACTGACTGGGGTTCTTTTTTAAAATCCCCAACATGGTTAAGTTAAAAACACAGCAAGTAAAGAGTTAACGGTTTTCTGCTTTCGTTGCAATCTCAGTTTGTTTGTTTGTTTATGCACAAGGGAACGGGTTTCATTTTGGTTCTCTTTTGCCTTTTTGGTCTGTTCACTGTTGATGGCTGCTGAAGTTAATGTGATAAATGTTCGATGATGCAAGTAGCAATGAATATATGATCTGCAAAATAAAGAAATCGATGAAGAGAATGGAACTTTTAGAGTTTTTCCCTTCAACATTTCCCACCTAAAGTCATAAGCCAATCAGCCATGGGATCCAAAGGTATTCCTCAAATATTCATTATTCTTGTTGTGATTTGAGTCCTTTTAAATTAACATCTTTCCATTGGGTAATCAACTTATTTGACTAACAATAGAGGTTGATACAACTACAAGATGGTAATGGTGCATATACCAACATCACAAATCTGTAAAGTTGAATACAGAATACAAAAGAAACAAGGGAAAAGATGGTTCATATTCAATACTTCAATAACCAATTCAAAGCTTCAAACAACACCAATTGATTGAAGATGTAAACATATTGTCCATAACAGTACATTTTATGAGTGTGTAAGGCCAATGAATATCGGATTGATGAGTGTATCAGATGATCGGAATAGTAGGTCCATATTGCCTATCAAAGGATCAGTAGGTTTCAAAGGAAGCTGAAAACTGAGGAACACCCTCATAACCTTCATCTGAACAACATGCACTTGTGCATAGAAGTAATTTGCAATAAAATATAATTATTTTGTTGGTACGGAGGCATTCAACTTTTTGTACCATTGCCATGCCAATAATACACAATTGATCAAAACATGCTTGCTAGTTGCTACCACCAATGTTATTAATGTGGTGGTTGGTTTTATATGGTAGAGTTCGACACCAACACCACCTTAAAACAGAAATTTTGACATTTATTAGGATTGCAAAATTGCATGCATACAAAGTGATGGTCTCTAGAGTTGATGTTGTGGTTACCAGAACATAATACAACAAATAAATTCCTATACAACTCTCATATCAAAATTTCAATATAAAGAAGCTACAATCTGTCTGCTTCTTCTACATCTTCTACGTGCCATTGCCTTTTTCAGTCAGTAAAAAAAAAAAAAACTTGATTGTTTTTATTACTGTGTGGATGGTGGATTTTCCATTTCCTCGGCCGCTTTTTCTTGGGCAGCCTTATACTGGAGGTATTCCTCGAAAGGATCGTCAGATTCACTACTCGAAGATTCACTGTCAGATGCTGCAGGATCTCGTGGTGATGATGTAACTCCATCTACAGAAAAACCTGTACAACCAAATTTCATTTTACAACTATTCTATAGCTTGCCTATTTTTCTGTTAGGTATTAGTGGGTATACTTGGATAGTGGAGGTTTCAATTACAAACCATGTAATTCTAACAAACTATACAAACCAATTATATTAGGAAATAATAGTGATATCTATGGGCAATTATCATGGTTTATTTTTTAACAGTTTTAGGAATGGAAATATTAATTAGACTAAAATATATATGGAAGATGATAATATTCATTTATTATGATCATGGCTTTAAATTAGGGAACGAATGAAATCAGATATTTATCAGACTAGATGAACGGCTATGATTGGCTCGTATAGTTTGTTAGAATTACTTGGTTTGCAATTGAAGCCTCTCCTACTTGGATAATTCAGAAAAGGATGGGATGAGAGAAAAAGAGGAGGTGAAACTGACCTTTTTGTGAGTACTTGCGAGTGTGGCGTCGTATAAGCCTCTTAGCTTTGGTTATGGTGAGTTGGCGAGCAAAAGGTGAATAATCCTCGTGATCGCTCCACTCCCCTGGCATTGGTTCTTCTCCTTCATTTCTCATTGTGCGAAGGACAAAGGCTTTCGCCTTACGACGCTGTGTATGGAATAACCCTCTCACGGAGGTCACAAATCCGTCACCAGCTCCATCCGTAGTCGGTCTTGGAAAAGCAAGAGCAAGACTCTCTACGTTGCCACCAGACCCACCATCGCTGTCGCTATCGTGATCAATGGTAGGGACATTCACTAGATCCGGTTCTTTGTTTTGACCATGCGACTTATCTTTGAACTTCTTACCCTGCACCAGCCAACAGTTTTATCATACTTTCAATGTACTTCAATATTCATCATCAGATGGTAATAAATCTCCAGATGTGGATTTTAGTTTGTCCACAATAAGTGCCTACTTATTTTAATTCCCAAAAAAAACTCTTGAAATCAACAAAAAAACCGAAAACTAGTAACTTATTTTAGCAGCTTAACGACTTTAACAAGACTCATAACTTATTCAGTCAGCTACAAATAACTATTTGGTAGTGGCTTAATGATATAGAGAGTCATGTATTTAGTCAGACACATAAATCATATGTTATTCTCATCCCATAATAGATCTCCACATGTGACCGAAAATTATACTTACTTTCCAATTATACCCCTGAATCATGGGATGGAAAATTCATTACTCTATTATTAAGGGTACAAGTTAATCAAAAAATGTAACAATTAAATATTTCTAAAACTGTTTTTTCATTATGGACATTAATATTGGAATGGAGGGAGCACGATTAATATTGGAGGTTGTCATGGCTGTCAACTTCAGGGCCCTATGGGAGTACGACTAATATTAGATGAAGTGCACGCAAGCTGGCCTGCACACCCATGGTTGTAGAAAAAACCATTTTGATTACTCGTAGACGTAACACATATTCTTTCTACACCAAGAGTTTTCTTCGAATTACTATCGTATCTGTTGTGTTTAAAGATTAGAGAATGGATTTAGGTTATGTCAATATCATGTTTTTTACCTGCATTCCTGTGACAGACTTGAGAACGCTCCAAATAACATGCTTCTTGACTCTTGCAAGCAGCTTCTTCCAAGTTCCAGTGAATTCAACACGGTTGAATGAATCCATCAGCAACCTAAGATCACTGACCGCAAATCTAGAGCCTTCGTAGGTCACTAGTAGTTCGACCTGTTCCAACACGATGTAGAATATATAAATATGGTAGCAAATACTGCTTAAACTTTGAAAAAAACTCATATATTTAGAACACCCACCTGACTTATCCTGATATTATGAAACTCTCTCAGCACCTCGGGCTTGGCTTTTTTGTTGTCAGGTGGTTTACCCGCCTTTGTTTCTTCTTGACCGGTTTTTGAAGCTTTTGCAGGTTTTGCATTTTTGGCATTTTTGGCAGTTTTTGCGGTTTTTGAGTCCTTGGATTTGGGTTTAGTCAGTTCTTCCTGGTCTAAAGACATAGATGAAGACTGCATTTCTTCTAGAAGTTCATTAGCCACTGATTCGGCTACAGTTTCTTCCCATGTTCTATCAAAAGAAGACGTTCTTCTTAAGTCATGTGCTGATGGTTTTGCTTTCTTTGATGCCTGCATGTAGTATCAAAGATAGAATTTAAGAGCATTTCCAACAGATTCTCCAAAATGGAGAAAATGAAAATTTTAAGCTACTTTTTTATTCCAACAGATTCTTTAATAACTTTCTCCAAATTTAAATGCTAGAGAGAGAACGTAAAAATATTCAAATTTGGAGAACTCCAAAGTCCAAAACTTAATTGATGAAAAGAGAAATTGGCTTTTCCTTATTGTTTCAACCGAAGTTGATTGTATTTTTTTGTCAATATAAAGTTTATTTGAAAATTTGTTGGAATATTAAGTGTATTGAATATTTTAATAATATAATTCATGTTGAAATCTCCAAAAATGGAGAACCTGGCGGAGATGAATGTAATGTTTTCAGGGATTTTAACTTTTGTTTCTCCATTTTGGAGAAATTATAGAGAATCTGTTAGAGATGTTCTAATACCTAATGCATCACTTAACATTTTTACGTCGATATAAATAAACCATACATGAAATCCATAAAGTTATTTGGGGAATTTACCAAAGGATCGGCAGAGCTTTTAGAGGATCCCTCTAATTCTTTTGGAATCTCACCCCCTTTTTTGCCTTTTCTTAATCCAGCAGTGGTTGAGACCTTCCAGACTTCCTATTTGTTCCAAAGTGACATTCAGTTTCTAAACTCTGAAATACAAATACAATTGTTGAAATAGTTGATAGAGGGAGGCCTAAAACCTGCCGCCGGTGACTATCTTGTTCCTCCTCTGGGAAGAAATACCCCCACATCACTCGGTACATTGACTCAGTTAAATGAATTTTCAAGGGGTAAACATCGGCCTATATGTTTAAGCAGTGCACGTAAATTAGCATAAAAAGGTGAGAAAAAGCAAGCTGATTAATCTAAGTAATAACAATAATTCTATTTCTCACTCGAAGATGGGGTGTTTGACTAAATGTCCTAAATACCCTTTAACAATGACAACAAGTAGAATGGTGTGGAGGCGAATCAGTAGGATCATAATTTCATAACAACAATAGGATGATAGGTAAATCGAAGTTACGAGATTAACCATAGGGGAATGATGTGATTTTCACAAGGTATCCCCAAAAGGAACTTCTTGTAATTTCCATCACATATAATCTTAAAGAGAGAGAGACAGATGATTTATTTAAAATTAATTATACAAAGAAAGGGAGTGTTTACCTGGAACAGTTCAATAGGCGAGGCACCATCCTTCTTAGCACCAACTTTTGCATCTACCCGAATCATCACTTTCCTGCAACCCCAGAAAACTATTATTGCATCAATGAAGAATAAGGGACACATCCGTTACATACACAAAATCCTAATCTAAACATAGTGAAGGATTAAGAAATACCAAACCTAAGGGTCATTGGTCCAGTGGTATCCAGGTTTTCAGTAGATTACAGCTTCCCAGAAGGTCAAGGGTTCAAATCTCACCAAGGCAAGAAGTGTGTGTGAGTATTCGCTGTGTATAAATATTATACATTTGAAAAAACCCGAAAGCTTATAAAACATAGACACCAAACAGGGTGACCCACACCCGGCTGCAAATGGCATATTAGATGCGGGCTAGAGCTGGCTAACCTGGCTCTGATACCATATTACAACCAGAAAATGAAAACTATTATTGCATACTTAAACAATACCAGCTACAACACCTCCTAATCTATAGTTTCTATACTTGGGAACAATAAACATTACAAGACCTAATTAATGCAGAAAATGCTTACAAGCAGAAGAGTGTGAAAAAAACAGACAAAAAACTTGGTCTGCCTCTAACTAAGCATATATCTATAAATAGAAGAAAGGTTTACATACTTTCCCCATTCTGAAGGAGGATTCCATGCTGCCAGAAGTGTGTCAGATTTAGCATTAGGCAGGCAGTTTTTCACAACACAGTATTTTATTGTGAATCTAGCAACACCAATATCTTTATAATCTCTGTCGAAGTCATATGTCTGCATACACAAATACATTCCATATAATATTATTCCTCAAAAGGATAGGAAACAAAACAGAAACAAAATACCAGTTCTTAGATTCATGAAACTTCTTTTGATTTCATAAACCTTTTTAAGAACAAAGACATACCAGGTCATTTATCTCGATCTCTGAAATTGCTTTCGCATCCAAAAGCATGCTCCATGCCACTTTCTTCATATGAAAAGATACCCGCATAGCACATGAGGGCCCTTTATTTTTCTCTTTCTCCTTCTCTATTAATTGTTGCTCTGCAGCTTTCTGCAAAACCACCCTCAAAGAAGCAGCTGCAGCCTTTCTGGATTTTTGTGTATTTACCAGTTCTTTCCTAAGTTTTTGCACCTGGAAAGGTGAGGGTGAAGTTTCTACTTTTTTATTTATACCAAAAACTAGAAATCATAAACAGCAATGCGAATTCATACAATT
This sequence comes from Carthamus tinctorius, assembly GCA_001633085.1. NCBI lineage: Eukaryota > Viridiplantae > Streptophyta > Magnoliopsida > Asterales > Asteraceae > Carthamus > Carthamus tinctorius. Next base: position 8,701 of record LUCG01184927.1, on the reverse strand, counting down.
AATTGTAGATTCCTATATGAAATATGAAGTTCACTATTAATATGGACCAACTCATTTAAATTTACACATGTAAACCTAATTATAGATATTCTTATATGAAATAGAAAGTTCACTAATATGATACCTAGCAAGCGTAAGTAGGAAATTTAACTGCAATAGTTGTCTTATACCAATATGTGCATAAACATGACTATAAATGATTGAGACTGGCATTCACTCTAATTTTAAAACATCACTTGTTTTAATGGCCTCTGAAAGGCTCTGATATAACACTCTCTATAGTCCACATAAAATTGTAACATCTTCATTCCTTGCAACTTTTCCTTTGGCATAAACTTTTGAAACCAATTTGCCTTCTAATAATTCTCATAAAGTAGTTGAAACTTGTTGATCCACAATATTACTTTAATTTTATATTATATAAAGAAGAAACTTTTGAAATTTGGACAATACCTTCAACCCCCTTTATTAGTATGCTTTTAGAGTCAAAATTTGCAATTTGTGTGTAATGTAAGGAATAATAATAATAATATAAATGTACCTAGTATCTTTAGAAATTAGTGCTGAAAGTGGTTTGGTTCGGTGGTTAGTTTCAAGTTGTTCTGCGGGACTGGACCAAAATTTTTGGTTTGATGAAATTGGGAACCGCCAACCCATTCTAACCTTGGCTGCTCTACAGTCGGCAGTCTTAATATCAGCCAGGTAGTTTGGGCTTTATTTGGGATCAACACTAATGCATCATAAAGTTACGAAGTGCCAATCAAATTCCTGGCCTTTCAAAGTAAATAATAGTTTCCATTCAGTGTGAAGCTCAATTGGGGTAGAGGAACAGTCTACATACATTCTACCCAAGACCTTACTTTCAAGTGGCATATACCACGTACTTTTGGTGTGGTTCATAATCTACTACTTGTATTAATGTAATTTTTTAAACATATTATAGAAATAAAGAATCTTATTAATATTATATATAAATGTGTATATATATATTTAAGTTTTAACAATACTAAACATATAGATATATATCTTTCCTATTTGGTGGTCAATATATACTAAAAGCAAACCGCTAATCATTGCAGTTTGGTGGCATAATTCTTATACCGTTATTGCTCGGTTTTGGAGGTTTTCAAGTACCTTTCTTCATCTCTAGCATAAATGATGCTTTAACCAAAATAATGGCACCAAACACATGCCTATACTACTTGATGCTAAATGAGCAGTAGACTAGTAAAGTATTGCTACATTTTTTGAATTGAAAAACTTAATTGCTATAATTATAAATCTTACCAATACGGATCTGCCGCCGGTTACCATCCACATATCCCCTTCCTTTTCCGAGGACACGTCTACAGCGGTATCATTAGGAACTGCAAACTTCCTTATATCATTGTAAAGCAAGTTTTGTGCCCGTTCTTCCTGTTCAAGGTGAACTCGTGCTAGTTCTACCTCTTCAATACCATCAGGAACCACCACATCAGCTTCCTCCTCCATGTCTTCATCATCTTCTGCTGATTTTGGAGGACTACTTTTCTGAGGCCTGAATTACAAACACTAGTCAAACGTCTGCAGTACAAATGAAAGGTACAGTCACATATAACTTGTTGATGATTCTGAACTAAATCATTCATGGAAATCTTTCCTCAGGTTAAATCAATCATGATTATAAGCTTCATGAAGCACTAGTTTACTTGTTATTTGATTGTACATATATATAACAAACAGTTTTTCATGCTGCTTAATTATTTTTACATGACAGTTTGTTGGTAGTATGATTCTATATATACATAGACTATAACATAATAGCTAAATGTGGACATTCTTATTCTTCATGTCACTTAGTTTTACTTCTTTGACTTTGGAGGCCTGATTCTGACTCTCTCACTCTCCCTTGATGTGAAAGAGTAAATGATGATACAGAATCTTACTTTTGAGGCCTGGCCATGAGATTGTTCATGACATCTTGGATAACTTGAAACTGGCGAGAGGTTATGGTTGCCACAATATTATCAGAATTAAATGCAAGTTCTTTCAAAGGTTTCACCTGCAAAAAAAAAAAAGGTTTCAACAGCTTAAGCTATACATTTCAAACTTATTGGAAAATTACATGCTAGCTTTAGCTTTAATTGTCTAGTAACTGTAATAAAGATGATAATGGAGGGCGATCAGTAAATTTGATATTGTTTTTCGTCAACTTCCAAAGTCGAAGCCCTTTCTAGATTTTCTTTTGACACAACACATTTAACTTATTTGTATGGTTCAACATGTGGCCCTTTCCTCACTGGCAGCCTTTCATCTTGTCCCATAGTCCTGAGATCCTTGTATGACCAGAGGTATCTCGAGTTTCAATAATAGAGGTAAATTTAACAAGGTCCTTTTCTTGAATGACATTCACATGCAATATTCTTTTAAATACATAACCTTCTGAAAAGTTTAAGAATTTCACTTCCATAGACAAGATTGCCACTAAACTTTTCAGAAGGTTATGGTATTAATAAAAATTGTCTTTTAAGGTCATTGTGCAAAATAACCCATTTAACAATTGGTGCAGGAGGCACACCTTTAAATCTGCAGCTTCACTTTTGTGCCTGGTGTAGCGGAAATACATATCACAGGGCGTAAACACTTGTTCAAGTAAAGCCCCGGTTCGCTTTACTTTTGGCGAGCTCCTACGTATCTTCGGTAGCCACTGGACTCCAGCCCCTGGATCGACATCAGTTGGAGCAACATGAGCCTGCACATGTTCCAGCATGACAGAGAGCTCCGACCGGTTCCATACCAATTCAGGTTGCGTTTCAGAATTATTTGTCCCTCCGTTACTGATTGCTTGTTCAATCACCTCTATGCCAACATTGACAACTTTATGAAATGAGCGAGCTAAAACTCGACCACTAACAGCAGCAAGCAAAAATCTACCCTGTTGACCATAAGATACTGATCCATTAACTTACAAAATATACCCAAACCATAATCATGAAGTTGAAATAGCACATTGCTAAATATTCTACTTTTATATTATTCAAACCATGTCATATAAATTATATTGTCTCCTCATCCATTTGAAATCCATTTCAGAATACAAACTTGCCAGTAACATTTTCCTTGATGATAGGTCGGTCAATGATATTGATAACATCTAAAGTAGAAGATTGAACGAGTAATATCTAGAGGTTTTAGTACAAAAATGAGAAGACTGGTTGCAGTTTAGGCCAAACTGAACACCCTGCCACCCCTCTTTCCCAAACCGGCAAAAAGCTCTTCTCGTTATTCATTCCGAGAAACTGAGAACAATAGAACAGGAGGGAAGTAGCCTATGAACAAGGAATATCAAGCCATAAAAGAAATCCTGAACACATTATTGTATGAATGATGGACCAAAAAAGATAAAGCCCCTGCAGAGGATGGGGATATTTACTTAAACCAATTTCAAGAATTACAATATAAAAAATAAGTTCTAACACCTCAACAACTTACATTGGCTTCTTCTGAGTGAAGATTGAACTGTGGCTGGATAACATTTACCATGAAAAGACAAGTGCCCTCCTCGTCCTCTTCAGAGCCATCAACATTGTCATGTTTTGCTGTCAAAAACACTGAAACCTTTAGACATACTGAGTGATTGGTCTATAAATAAAAGCCCAAGGAATGATTAGATCAATGTTGTGCGGATAGATACTACTTGAACACAAAGTTTTAAGGTGGCCTTGTAGTTACCAGTCTCATCAGATGTTTGATCCTCTACTTTATTTGAATCTGATGGTGACTGATCTGATTGTGATGCTTCCTTTTGTTTTGGAGAAGGACTTCCATCTTGACCAGGAGAAGTGGCATTTGAGATGTCTTCTTGAACAGGTTCACTTTTATTTTGTGGCTGGGTCTCCTCAAGCAGCTTCCTCTGGGCATACTGACGAGAAGGAGAAGGTTTTGGAGGTGTAGCAGCTTTAGCTAACTCACTACCCCATGACAGCATACCGTTTCTGTTCTCAATCGTCCAAAGGAGCTTCAATCCATAGACAAAGATGCGCTGACAGTTATCAGCCATCACGACATTATATCCGTCATCATCACTTCCGTCTTGTTCATCACTATCGCTTCCACGACGAGATTCGGATTTCACTAATGCAATTGCATTACTTCTTTTCCAAGCTTCTTGCCATGCCAATAATCTTGAACAATCTGCCTTGGGGGATTGCTTTCTGACTATAAAATAATCAGATGACAATAAAAATCCATCATCGCGATGCCTTTCTGGGGTTCCTCCAGCATTATCATTTACTTGTGAGTTTTTCTTTGATGTTTGAACTTTAATAACACTTGTGCAATCTTCCTTATTCAAATATACCTTGGGCATATGCAGATCAATGCCCTGGTAAACAAGAACAAGAAGATCACGCTTGCTATCAAAAGTGAACTTTTGCTTTCCACGACCTAATACCATTTCTGATTTTATCTTTGACATCTTAAAAGTCAATCCTCTAGCTGGATCATTATCATCTAAAGACATATGCCTTATACAGGTTGGAGTTACATCAACACGAACCATAACTTCTGTCATCACTTTGTCTAATGGCAAGTTGCCAGATCTAGCAACTCTTGGAACACCAAAGCGAGGATAACGAGAGAAGAAACGCAATTTCATAGGAGGAAGGCTATTCAAGTTACCGAACTTCATTAGCCAAACAATATCGTGGGGAGCAACACTTATAGTAGGTGAATCAAATGATGCAATCTTATCAGAGGATTGTGACTGATTCTCAGATGAGGGAATAGGTTTGAGGGCCAAATTGACACGCATGGAGAGTGAAGTAGATCTGAAAGGATCAAATATATATTCACGAGCAACCCCTTCAGATGGAAGTGCAAACAAAAAATGGTTTAATGGGGTCCCAGAGTCACAACCCCAATCCATTAAAACCTCAAGAATGAAAATTGGGGCTACTAAAAAAGGGCCCTGGGCCTCAGCAGGAGGTTTGATGGTTGAATTCCTTAACAAACTATCTAAACTGCTCGTAAATATCTTCACCTCCCTTGCAGAAACATAAATACGCCCATCTGACTGCTGGATTTCCATATATCCAGAAGACATTTGGAGTTTGTCAGACTTTTCATACGGATCAGCTGTACCAAGAACGTTAAATAAAATCTCAGAGAAAGACAAGGTAGTTTTGCCATGAATATAATTTCTCATTTCATCCCACCATGGCAAGCTCTTCTCTTTCTTTGGTGGCAGAATAAAAGGATTTGGGTTCCTAACGCTTAAGTTGGCCCTACGTAAGGCCACAGTGAAGGCATAGCTCAAATCAGCTAAAGGTGGTTCGAACCCCACTCCAAAAGATACCTCTCCTTTCTGGAAATGCAATGGCAAATCTAAAAACGTTTTCATTGGTGGAGTTGTGCCACCAACTGAACGATACATTTCCACCTTCCTCCATTTACCAATATAGACTTCATGCAGAGTTTGGGGCTGAAAAGGCGTGGCCTGCAATAAGGAGAATTATTCAGAAGCTTAAATCTTGTTTACATGCTCTAGTCATGGCCCTAACAGATATGAAACTACCTAGGTACATGTTTATAATAAAAGCTCATATATTACCTGTATATTTCAATATCAATATATATAGTTAGAACCTACAACATTAAACATCGGGTTTTGATTTTAGACCACTTAAGCATATGAATAACAAATTGGTGCTTATCCACAGTCTAAAGTGTCAGATAGATAACTGAAGAATTTGGTACTTTTGTTGCATACCCATTTCAAGAACAAGGCTCATCAATGCAAACACAACCTAGGGCCAAATTTTTTAGACAAAGGTAATATCTGCTACATTATTGAACATAAAGTGGTCCAGTAGGCCTTCTTACAGATTTTATTTCTGTTATCATCTAATTTCTGATATGGGCAGGGAGGTGGGGAGCTTCTGCTAGGAGAGAATAGTGCCTACGTATATATGGCTGGTGTAATAAGAAACCCAAGAAATATACTAGTAATTACAATTTCTATTAACTTTTTCTCTCTGAATTCACAGCTGCTGCTTTTACTCTCCAGGATGATTCTCTTAATTTGGTTTTCCTAACTAATAAACTCGTTGACCTTCGCCACGTCTTATTAGCCTTGATCAAACTCTAGAGGGTTACTGCATTGCACCAGTGGTATCGGAGCTTCAACGACATCTGCTTCACCATTGCTCAAACCAGATCCATCACAAAAAACCAGAAAATGTAATAACAGTAGCCAAAACAATGAACATTCTTTTTGTTTTCTGGTGAAGTGAAGCAGAACAAACCGTCACCCACCAAGCCACAGAGGACGTACTTCTTTATTCTGCCTTGAGTAATTTTGGCAGTAAATTTGAATCTATGGGTCAATGAAATAGCATGTCTATAGCTGAAAATTCCCAAACTTTCTCCGAAATGAATGATTTAATTGCTGAATTACCACTACAAATGACAGAACTAACTGCAGCAAATAAGCAAAAAAGGGATGATGATGCTGCTATTATTATGGGTACTCATGACCAAGGTGAAATTCCCCGATTTGGCAGTGAAAAGTCTTGGTTATACAGGGAAGAGAAATTCTTTTCATTGGATTAGAAGAGGGGGGGGGGGAGAGATTAGCTGCCATCCATCTTGAAGGGAAGCCCTTCAAAGGCATCAGGTTCTTGTGAAAAGTAACTAAAATGAGATAATTACAAGAGCTGATATAGGCAGGAGTAATAGCCCTTCTCACACTGTAACTAGCAGACTCCAATTATACACATAAATATGAATTGAGTTGCTTTGTTGCTAGATTGAATGATGCAATACGATATCAACTTCGAATGTTTTATCTCAAACACTACAATCGGCTTATTTTCTAGCTGAACTACAAGAAGCAAAGTAAAAGGCTTACCACCTTTTTACCCACACCTACATTTAGCAATACAAAAGCTCAAGTACCTCCCAGAATTCCATTTCAAGTACCAAAAGAATCTGAACACTACTCATACACCATGGAATCCACCTAGTAGGCCCTAGGGAGTTTCCCCAATGCAAAGTTGCAAACACACATAAAATCCTGACTCCCACAAAGTTTGATGGGCGAAGAGCCAAGGGTGTATACAAGGTTCTAAAGTACGGAAACGTGGCGAGGCGTAAGCCTCGAGGCGAAAAATTAAAATAAAAAAATTATATTATATATGTAATACTTAGCTGATAACAATATTTAAAAACATAATGCTGCTAATAAAGTCTTCAAATACTTAAATCTAGGTAATTAATTGTTAAAGATTTTATTTTCTAATAAAAAGAAATTAGATAAACAATAAATGTCTCACACACAAAGAGAAACATTAAAAGCCTCCCACATAAAGAGACGATATATGTTACACAAGTGCCAAGAGAAGAAGAAAAGGCATTCCTGCTATGTTTAAAAGCACATGTTTGCAGTATTTTTCTTCTTCAATGGCGACAAAGCATGGAGCAAAGGTTTCACTTTAATGGGTCATCAATAGGTAAGTATATTTTCTTTAATTTGGCATATTTTCTAACCCTAAAGTGTTACTACACCTCAGCCCCACCTCTACCGCCTTAAGACCCGCCTCAGTAGTTCGAGGCGTATGACCCAACTAATCTAGTAGAGGCGCCGCTTCAAGAACTTTTTGACTGCCTTGCCTCAACCGGTTTTAGCAACCATGGGTGTATATTACATATATGATGAAAAATAAAAACCACTAGCATGATTCGTCAACAACCCTCATGGTGTCTAAAGACACAAAATAATCCTGGGACTGCGAGTCATATCAAACTACTTGGAGAAAATCTGAAAAACGTCCAAACGATGCTCTACTGGACAGTCTCAAACCATACAATGATCTTTGCAATCGACATACCTTTATAGCATCCTCCTCAATAATAAACCCAAGTGGTTGTTCGATGTACACCTCCTCCTCAAGAATCCATAAAGAAAAGCATTCTTGACATCTAATTGATGAAGTGGCCAATCATAAATGACAACCCAAGCTAAACAAATGCGGACAAATGGCATTTTAGCCATTGGGAAAATACGTCATAGTCAACCCCATTGGCTTGAGAACAACCTTTTGCAACCAGCTCATGATGAAGTTTTACTATGAATACCCACATTGCGTTTTCCATGAAGAAGTTGCTCCAAATCCCAAGTATGATTTTTCTGAAGGGCATCCATCTCTTCATGCATTGCCTTAAACCATCCTAGGTGATTAAGAATCTCTATCACATTCTTGGGAACAATATGGCTATCAATGCTTGATGTGAAGGCACACCACTTTGAAGAGACATGAGAGTGGGCAAGATAATCATGAATGGGATATACGAGTTTGTGTGCCTTCTGAGAAGGCAATCAAAGGATCAAGAAAAGGGGCACCACATGGGTCATAAAGGCTCGGTTTCTGGTGACAAAGGTGTATCGGCTATCGGGTACTAGTTCAGGGCAGTATTGGTAGGTGATGATATGTGCGAGTTAGGTGGTGGAACGAGAGACTCACCAGTATCATGAGGCACAGGTAAGGACTGGTAAGAACCCTTGGGTCTCAGGCACTTTCCTTCGGTGTTGGCAACTACACACCCTTGTGAATCTAGTATCAGTCGGTATTGTCTAAGGAACAACACTTGGGGTTAGTACAGTGTTGGGATGTAGGCTTCGGCCCACTTAGATTAGACAAAGAGAGGGAGAGACGCAGGAAAA
>LUCG01184882.1:0-20212 GCA_001633085.1 Carthamus tinctorius | reverse complement strand
GCAAGAAGAGCAGGTCATGACTTGCTGAAACACGCCCAGTGGGGTTCGAGCCGATGAGATGACTTGACCTTGACCACCGCATGTGGTGCATTTGGATGGGTTCGTCCCGGGTTTGGCACCGGACCCATTGCAAGTTCCACAGCTCTCGAGCCGGGTTACTTCAATCTCCTTTTCGACACCAAATATGGCTTCTTTGAAGTTTAGAACCAGATTGTAGCCCTGGTCTTCCCCTTGTGTAGCCCTGTTGCGTTGACCTCTTCCTCCCATGCCACCCATCCCTCCCATGCCGCCCATCCCGCCCAAGCCATCAAACAATGATTCAAAGAGGTCAAATGGGTTGCTAAAATCCTGTAAATCAATTTAAATGTGCAAATGCAACAAATTTTAGATCTGAAAGGGATATACAATTAGGTATTCTTTAGGTAGAAGAGAACTCACCCCTGTGCCAACACCAGCACCTTTAAGCCCGGCCTCCCCATACCTGTCATATATGGATCGCTTTTCATCATCTGATAAAACCTGCATAACAACTTTTCCATCAAAATAAACCAGACCAGACCAAACCAAAGGAACGCAGTATATTATGAGGGGTTATTTAACTAAATGGCCTCTTGACAAGTGTTTTTCGATCCATGACCTATTGACAGGTTTCTAGGCATTCTTTGTGTATGGAAGTGGCATTTCTCTATTAAGCAATGACATTCTCAAACTTGTCAGATCATTGATTATTTCATTTAAACAAAAACTAGTACGTCATTTTTAACAGGTAGGATGTATGCAATCCTTGCCTCTACCTGAAGGGGTAGAGAGGTTGTCCTGTCAAGACCCTCGGCTTGCAAAACAAAAATGAAAAGCAAACATAGCAGATGAGCATGTGCAAACAAGTGACAAAATAAATTGAACAGAAAAGGTAGCATGGACATACGTGCAAAAGATAAAACAAAGAAGGAATCACAAAACCGTACCAACTTTTAGGACAGGAGAAAACTATGACATACATACAGTAAAATCCTAACAAAAAAACTCATTGGTAACTCTTCTTGACATGCTAATTCGATGAGTTAGGATGGGTGAAGAACTGACCTCATAAGCATTGCTGATGTCCTTGAATTTTTGTTCAGCTCCTGGTTCTCTGGAAAGATACAAAACCAATGAGTTCAAACAAGCATATAGATGTCACTGATAAGAAATTGGTAAGAGTTGAACAAACTTGATGCAAAATAAAAAAAATTAAAAAGAAGCAGGTGAGAAAAGTTCATAGATTCAACTGCTGGATTATGAACATGTCATGTTAAACATACCATGGCAATTCACAATAAATCAAAAAGGTTGATGCAGTATGTATCCTGGGATGATGTATTCTAATTTTCACACAACTAACTTCATCTATTAGGCAAACGGAAGTAGATCCGGTGAAAAGAAAAACTAGTAAACTACAAGATGCAGCTACATGCAAGTGGCAGATGCAAGAGCACTATTCAGCAGTAATCATAAGAAAACATAGTTCTACAAGCATTTTGGACTGATGAGAGTCCAACAAACAGACCCATATAGAATAGATAAACAATGACCGTTGACTTTAATTGATCTCAGAGACTTCCCACCAAGAAAAAAGAGCACTAATAATTCTCTTTCCAAGCATTACCAAACAAATCATAGCCATCATTGGCACTACTAATGGGTATAGCAGTTAAACTGAACCAGATTATTGGAGATCTTGTAAAGCTGAAAATGGCAGTTGAACTTACTTGTTCACATCAGGATGGTAACTCCTTGCAAGCTTCCTATATGCTGAAAATAAATTTACAGAATTTAGATATTTTCCTCCAAAAGAACACCATTTTCTTAGGACAAACACTCATATTTGGAAACTGATATAGAAGTAACCACATAAAGTTTTTGCAAGCAAGCATATTAAAACACAAAAAACATGTTTGACAAGATAGCATACACCAAACCAGAGGCACAAAGCTGTGAGGCTCTGTAACCAGGGAGAATTATATCCATCAAATAGGGTAAAACAACTGTCAAATACTAGACTTTAATACTAGTACAGTACATTTGGGGAGATGGACTGAAATGAATCTCTATCAACCATGCTCAACTAATAGTCTACCAAGAAATTAGAACTTAAGATTATGATGTGGGTTTAAATACAATCACAAACATTAACACAAATCCTCCACCAGGTATATCATGCCTTGAAGGGAATAATACTAATTGCCAATAACATGAAATATTGCAACACAAAGACTCCACCAATACCATTAAAACTATCAGTAAGAAGAATTCAGACAGCCATATCTAAGAATACCCTAGACCTTCAACAACTGTATCTTATGAGACAACCAAAAGGACTTGAAGCAGATTTTAAAACCTGGTGTATTAGCTCCTGTGACGAGACATGTTAAATTGATTTCCAAATGTGGCTCTGTTTTATATTAAAACTTTACTGGAAAAAAGATTATAAACTCAAACAACTTCCCCTAGGAAAGTCATGATGTCTTTGCAAACAATAAGTGAGGATAATATACTAAGGGCTTGTTTGGGAGTCCGTTTCAGAATCAAGGACTTTTTGGTAGAAGTGCTTATCAACTTATGTGTTTTGGAGAAGGAATTTTGATCAAAGTGTTTGGATTAGCTTTTTTGCTTATCAAACGCCCAAATCAGGAAACCCTAGAATTAGGAATCCAAAATCGACGCTCAAATTCAGTGAAATCTTAAGAACCGGAGCCCAAATCGGAGAAATCAGAGCCGGCGAGCGAAGAAATCGAAGCCGGCAAGGAAGAAATCGTTGCCGGCGAGGTTCATCATTCGGAGGTACCAGGGAAGAAGGGGGCGTTCTGAAACGCGTGATAAGTAAGTCACTTCTGACTTCTCGAAAACTCCGTTTCAGCTTCCTGGAGACGTGATAAGCAGCGTTTTGCAATCCATTCCCAAACACCTCAAAACTCCTTATCTGCTTCTGTGGAACGCGATAAGAAGAAACGCAGATTTGAAACGCACAAACAAACACCCTCCAAAACTTTATATAATCTTATCAAAAGAATTTGGGATGTGAGTGTCGAGTGAGCAATCAGTCTGTGCATCCGAAAGTGAAAAGAAGAGGAAAGGCAGTACAGGATAATGACATTTGCACTAAGTAAAAAATGTTAGTGAAAGCGCTTAACACAGAGCAGGGTTCAACAGTCAATAATAAACAAATAATTTTAATCATGGGCTAAGAAAAGAGTAGCTTAAAGGAATTCCAATCAATCTTCCATGGGCAAAGAAATTTACTAACCACTTTTTATTTCTGCTTTGCTAGCATTCTTTGACACGCCAAGTACTGAATAAAAATCCTGTGTACAAGATAGATGCACTAAGTTAATCAATATATGAATAAAACAAAAGGGCAACGTATAAATTATTAAACTTGATGACATTTCATTGAAAAAGATGATCTAACAGCTAACTTACACTTTCAGCTCTAACAATGAGGCGGCCACCTCTTCTGTGATGAGATTTACCAAATGACCCCATATTGTATAGTGCATGCAGAGAACCTTGTGAACAGAAGGCAGAACATGGTGATGCTAACTCTCTTGTGTTGCTTGGAACACTGAAAAATTAAAGAGACATATTAGATTTAGATACCAAGAAGATATGTCACTGTATATATGATAGATAATCCAACATGCATTGTAGAGGCCAACAGAAATTGAAAAACTTTAGTCATGAGAATCTGCAAATTTACAAGGTCATTCGCAAGAAAATAACTAAGACCTGAACTGTTCCATATTCAGTTGACACATGATAAGCATATAAGCTAGAGCGTAATACCCACGATAAAGCTTCTTCCACTAAATCTAAATAAGCATAATCACTTGATCTACAGGAATCTAGTACTCCAAATGGAAAGAAATTCAAACAGATTGAAGTCACCACTAAGTATTTCAACTACAGCCCTAGAACAGTAAATAAAAAGGCTGGCACAGAAGTTTCTTAGAATTATGACTCTCGCAATAACGTTTCTTTGCTTTACAACACACTTTTGGTTAGAGATACTCGGTCAATTTCAGATAACCCAAGTTTGTTGCAAAAAAACCAATGAAGTTCCATAACTTATAACATTCATACTTAAGTCGGTCTCGTAATTTAGCTTTGTTTCAACAGCGCATCAAGTACCAACAGGTAGATTAGAATTTCCATGTCCCAAGCCATCTAGCACAATTTCAATTGGTAAAAAGTGTGACATGCTTGGGCCAAATAAACACTTAGGCATTTCAGTATAGAAGCATAGAACTATATACAAATTTAGATGTTTTAATAATGCTCCTATCAATAACATCTAATTAATCAAGAGAAAACGCTGTGGTTTGTATTGTATGATGAGATCATAAGTGTGCAACCCATGTTTCTCTTTCCATACCATATTACCAAAGATCAAAAGCTCTCAGCATATGCACTTTGAGCACCAAAGCCAAGGTGAAGTTTTAGCTCTCAACTATTTGAAAACTATCATATGATATCATCTTACAAATAACAATATAACAATAATTCAGTGAGAGATCAAGGTCGGGCTCGGGCTAGTCAGGCTTTTACACTATATATCAATACACCCTGGATCCTTAGACTAGTTACTTAACTTTCTGGTAAACATATAGTACTGTGAAAATCATGGATAAAGGCCTTGATGGTACAAGTGACTTTGCCAGTTTAAACACACTTTATGCAACTCCAAGTGAGTAAATTTTATAGGCTCATGCATTTCACATATCTCACCATCTGAACACAAAGTAAACCTAGCATACAAATATGTGTAAAAGCATTTGACGTTCTACATAGAAGTCCACATTGAAATTCCATTCAGAAGCCTTATATAGTTTAGGGGTTGCATTCAGGTTATCATGGTTGATTTGAGGAATCAGATTGCTCTAATTCAACACTTGCATGAAGTGCCAAATCTTTTTTAGCAGAATTCTGGTGAGAGACAGGCAAGTAAAAGAAATAAGTAAATAATTAATAATATAGTTCAAAAATACCACAATTAGACCTTTAGTAGGGAAAATGTTGTCGCTTGTCAAAATAAAGACATGTGGGTACAGTAGCAAAGAGGCATGGTAAGGTGTTGACCAAAAATATCTGCATTACAAGAATTAACGTGTATGTGTGTGTGTATGAGAGAGAGAGAAAGAGAACATATAGACATTCAAGACTAATAGGAGATGAATGAGTAACGAAAAATAAATAAACATATATTAGAGAAAGAACTCAAAGAAGAAAACTATCACGTTGTTTCTGCAGGAAGCCTGGAAAGTAAGATATGTGGGGTGCAATCAGTGAACAAAAAAACACATGGAGAACGTGAAGGGCACAAGCAAAAGGTAGGGTTCAGAGGTCCATCTGTTCTTCTTGTCCCTCCAGTTTTTGCTTGAGTAAAACAGCAATGAACCAACTCCCAAGGCCACCATAAGATTTTTTTCAACAACACATAAGATCTATCCTAAAATGATTGCTATGTTATCGAATGGCATTTGAATGCTTAGATGATCACAGCTTTCTCACTATCACGTGAACACCATATCAAGTAAGATACATACACCTTGCAAATTATTTCCATGACCATGAAATAGCAATTAATTCAGTAATTAAAATATTCCTGCTAACGTGTTATTTTCTTGTACGCTGCATTCAAGACGTATTGACATACACCCTCTCACTACATATAATATAGACATAATGCATAACTGTATCTGTACTGAAGCATTTCATATCGGTACAACATTATGAACCAGCAAAGCATGTTTACTAATGTTGTCCTACTCTCAGTCTCTCACACATGTGCACCAAATAAAACCGCTAACCAGGAATGGACGGTTTGACCAACCCATTTTCCCCAAAATCCGAATGATACATTATCTTCCAAGTATATCTAATAGTGATAAGAAATTGTCTAAATATATGCCTGCATAGACACCAATGAGTAACGTATCTAAAATCTCTACTAAATTGGCTGCCTACTAGCCTATGATGAAACTAGATCCACCCACATGCTATTCGAAGTTTCCATGCTTACAAATTGAAAGCAATATGAAAGGTAAAAACGTGAATAATTTGTTTAGCCTTGTTGAGGCACGTGTGGAGATACCTAGAGTTCGTGAATCATTATTAAAGAAGAACAACCCCAGCTAAACATGATTAAAAGGAAGGAAAAACATGATTCCGTGTATAATTAGTTAATTACAGCAACAAGTGCAGTAATTCAGCAACAAAAAATAGGATGACCAATGTAAAAGGATTCATTTATTAACACACACATTAACTTTTAAAGGCAATAACATTACTCACAGAGGCAAATGCATAAACGACTTGCTTGTTAAAGAAGCTTTGGACACTAATTGAGGTTGAACTCCCCATCGAGCCACCCATGTACTCCCACCAGGCACGATTGCCATTAGATATACTCTCTGCAAACAAACAAACAAAAAGAATCAGAATTTTCACAACGCTGTCTATAAACAAATAGTTCTGAGCTTGTGAACGTGCACAAAACTCATCTACCATCACGGAATTAGGTTAAACCTGCCACTAACGAATAAGAATTCATACGTCTATCTTCTGATATACCTTTCAAATAAAAAAACCTGAGTCGTCTTTTTAACAAATGAACAAGCATATATGATATACCTACTATATACATTTAATTGAACAAAAAACATGTTCCTCAAGAGGTCACAAATCCGGATGATAATCAGTATAGTTCGAACCGATTAGCTCAGAAAAATTAGAAAATTCACATTATAAACAATTCCTCTCAACAAAACCCTACCTCATCCACTAACGACTAACCTCATACACATAAAATGATTCGAAAGCGAATACGAAAACAGTTTAGACGAATTAGAGTAAACAAGGACGTCCGATTAACGTAAATTGATTGAAATTCAATAACAAAACCTGAAATTGAAGGTACTGAGCACACTGGAGCGCCAAACTGGAGCTTCCTGAAGCTTCGCACGGCGGAGCTGCGGTGGTTCGAGGCGGAGGGTGGGAGAAATGTGTTCAGTAGGTGGTGGTAGAGAGAGATGAGGCTTCCAGAGAGAGGGAAAAAAGGGGGTTACACGAAGGGCATGCTATGAGTTTAAGTGGTGGTGTTGCCAGATAAGAGTTTTGTGTTCCTCTGCTTTTCTCCCCACCTCACTTACCATGGGCTTCAGCAACTTTCAACCGTCGATTTTGCATCCAGTCGTCCAAATTTCCATATATGTATAAATATTTGAAAAACATTTATTTATTTTAAAACAATATTCTAGAATATATGTTAAATAAAATTATATACTTTTAAGAACAATTATTTTAGTGTAAAATAATAGTTAGATAAAAGTTAAGATAAGGACTTCAAAACATAAAATTTATAAAACGTGTTGCACATTAAAATTTTAGTAGAATTATGTTTTAGAGATAATAGTTATAATTACCATATATGCGATTTAAAAGAATTTATAATTTGAGACAATTTTGAAATAGAATCTGCTTCACTTTTTTTTAAGGGTGCCCGGCTCAGAGCCCGACTAATCCTCGGCAATTTTGGGGGCTAAACATGGTCCCACTTAAATGTTTCCAGGTATGCGCACAGGAAGGCTCGAACTCGGTTAGGGCGCTATGAACCCCGAGCGATAACCACTCCGCCACAGCATTGGAAGACAATCTGCTTCATTTTTGTTCGGTTACAGTTTCTTTTAACTACATGAATGACTCCCATGACATAACATAATAGTTTATAATTTTATATGTCGTCTCATAAAGTGTGTAGACAATCATATGATCAAACTACAACTGATTGATCCAATTGTAATTTGATTAGATCGGATACAAAACTTAAATACCTAAGTCGTATGGACTGGTTGTTGGATAATAATTTCAATGTGATAAAAGCATAATCAGTTCAATCCAATTACCAAGAAATTATAAGCTACGTTAGATTTATACGATTTAAAATATTGGGCTTACCCAATCCTGTCTAATCAATGACAAACATTAATATATGGTACATAGAATTGAACAGATTCACTATTAAATGTATCCGTTTGTCTATGTTCAAAAATATACCAACCGACGAACATCCTACCAATAAAAAATATATTATTTAACTCTCATTGGTCTTGGAAGCAGTTTTTTGTCTTAGTTTCCTTTTTTGGTCAATCGTATCTTTAAATACAAATTCAAAAGCGTTATTCTAGCATTTTTCTATCGTATGTTCAATTGGTTTATAATCTGGTGTGGTTGCTTATTTGGTATGTTTCATACTTTCATTATGTTGATCATGTTTGCTATATCTGGCTCATGAAATATTTGTTATGCTTAAATGATTGTTTTTTTCACATCTTAGTTTTGACAATGATTTCTAATATTTTTGTTGAGGATTCATTTTTGACCTATTGGTTATAATAACATTCTACTTAACAATAGGGTGACCGAGGGATGGTATTTGGTTTCGAATTGGAACGCCAAATTTGCTCCGTTAGACTTCTTTGGTTTATTATACGGCTCAATTGAGTTTTCTTTTGCCAAAGTTTGTTATGCAACCACTTAGTCGGGGGCTAGGTATTCAACATTTTTACTACAAACCTTTTTAAAAGCATGTCCATCGTTTCACCAATAGAATGTAAAGTGTTCTATGTTTCAAATAATACGTTAGGATCCATGATTTTGTGATGCTCGTTCGCGAGAGAACCATCCTTTGTCATTTGTATACAACCCTACTTCAAATATGATATCTACGGCAAATGAAAAATCAGATAACGTCCTAACTTCTTGGTGCCTTAACTCAAACTATTATATGCATGCTAGTTATAACCCACTATGAACGAAACCAGGAAACACGAACAACGAATTCAAAGAACACGAATATTAAACCCTAATATGTTGAAGAGAGTAGCAAAAAAGATTTAGGCATTGGGATTTTTGCTGGGAAATCAATTGTTTCATTGAATGTTGGTATTACCCCTCTTTAACCCAATTATGAATAATACTATGATATTTGTGAAAATGATGATTAAATACACTTCGATTTCATTGTTTCAACATTGCACTAAAAACATATGATCATCTGTGAAGAATAAGGCAAAATATATCTACAATAAAGGGCAGAAGCGTCACTAATAGAAATATCTATCCAAGATCATCTAAACTTAAATTGCAAAAAAAATATAAAACATAGCTTGTTAAGAATTATGTATAAGTCTAATAGCAAATATTCAAAAAGAAAAGAATATCAATTTAATCACCTTAAAAAATGCAATCAGATTCCTAAACAACATGATTGAGTGAAGCACAAATTCCAAAGCTTTCCCTTGACATTGCGGTGTTTTTTAAACAAAAGAGGATTAGACTTAACGGCATAATAAACTTTAATGTTTCAAGCACGTTGATACTGATAATTATAAAACATAATTCAAAGCATAATATATGAACTATAGTTTACAAATAGCATGCATAACTTTCATAGTCACAAGTACTTTTATCGATTTCACATGGTACTTGTGACATGCACGACAAACCCACATGATTGCTCTTACTATTATAAGTTTATCAACCCTACGAGTCCACCTGTTGATCTTACGATCTTGAATTCGCAAACTTGTCTGGCCTACTTGATTGCTCCTACATCAGAGCATCGCATACTCGCATGTATGATTTTTCAGCAGTTTCAAGTGAGCCATCACATGACTCTTATAAATACATATCAAAGATACCCACACAGACAACATTATTTTATAAATACATGGTCATGTATTTCCGATACATAATTCACATACCCACATGCTTGCATGTATTTCATAATACAAGAGATGACAATTGAAATTGACATGAAATCCAAAGTAATAGAATCTCGCTCGTAAGACTAACTAACTCGTACTGATACCAGAATAATCAAAATACATGCAAGCTTAATCCAATAATGCTAGCATTACAATGTTGCAAGTTAAACAACGACTTCGTAAGCCTAAGTGCCTAATCTAAGCTCATATACAAAAGAAAAAATGTTAAACCAACATCTTAAATATAAAATCTTATAGTACAACGTATTTTTTCTAAATTTCCTTAAAGACCAATTTTTTCGAAAGTGGCCAAGATCTCAATTTAACACCTCAAAAGGTATTTAGGTGATCTAGTTTCAACAACTAATTAATTCGTCACTAAAATACCAATTTATTGATTTCTAAAACATTGTAATATTTTCAATATTCGAAGAATTTATTTGAGATCTCCAAGTATTGAAACTTATTTAATTTACCCTTAGAAATAAAATGGCGACTTAAACATGAGAATCCAAAGAAATTTGATATAATTAAAAAGCGTTCCTTAAAGACTTTTGAACCAGATAAAAAAGTTAATTCTAATCGGCTATTCCTTCTACACCTAAACTTTATCTCAAAGAAAAATAAATTACTTCAAGACTCAACACCTACCTCTGATTTCCAAAATTGGTTCACAAGTCACAATGCAATCGATTATATTGGTTCTATCAGTAAGTCTTTCAAACTTTAGTTCACAAGACACAAGTTTGATTTCATTAATTATCTTTGTTTCAATATTCATTGAGCGTTGTTTTTATTTGATAGACAGATTACTGCTTCGATCATCATTTGGAATGCTAATTCTAGATCTCTAATTTGCTATTTAATAAACGAATTTGGTTGGTTCATATTCTTAATTCCATTTCGGTTAGATTACTTTTGTATAGCATATTTGATATAATGGTTCTTGGGGTTTGATTTGCGTTGCTTGCTACTTTTTTATATAACTTACTAGAACCGACAATATAAATAATTTGAAGAGCACACTAGAAATGACTACTTTGGGTTATTGTCACTTTCAACATCATATGATTTTGATGTTTTATAAAATTCGATTTTGAATGTTAAAACTTGCTACAATCTTCTTGTTTAGCTCTTGAAACGTTTTATCTAATGAATAAACAACCTTTTAAAAGAGATCGATCTTATCCAAGATAGTGACATATTGCTTAACTTATATGTTTTAAGTATATAATATTTTCTATACTACAAGTAAACCTACACATTTCTTACATGATATATTGCTTACCTTATCTATTTTAAGTAGATAATATTTTTTGTATAACAAATAAAATCACATCCTTCTTACATATATTGCTAAACTTATATTTTTTAAGTGTATAATATTTTCTATATAACAAATAAACTTATATCTTTCTTGCATTTAGTACCATTTGTACTCATGACCTTATTTAAGGATGAGATCTACAATAACCCAAATATTGCTAGGTTAAAGGCTATTTGGTACTTAAATTGTATCTTTGGTGATATTTTACATGTTTATTTTAATCTTTTTGGAGGTCCTATTACACTTATAGTTTTCTTATTGCGAAAATTATGATTATATCAAAAACTATTTATTTAGTATATGATCAATAAAAGGAATATAAAATTTTACACCATACATCATACTTAAATGTATCACAAATTTTTTCTTGAAGTCAAAAGTAAAAAAGAAACTAAATTATATTGAAATTAAATGTTTTCACAGATGGTGGCCACTGGGTATTATGCCTAGAGGAGCATTTTTTCGCTCTCAATTATATTGTCAGGATGTAATCTGGACATAGCCCAGGTGAATCTTTCCAAAAAGAAAGTAAAAAGAAACTAAAACAATCAAAAAGGCATATGTGACTTGTAAATTAATTAAAATATTCATCTTTCAAGGTCGGTTTCAGTTTTTAGCCATTTCTCTTCACTTTTTGCAAAAATATCTCTAGGTCCACAATTTCAGGTTAGATAGAAAATGTAAATGTTCTAAGGACCTGAGTAAGCAATATAAAATTTTGAACACCGTAGGGGAATTCACAATTGCAGACAGAGATCGAAATTGAAAATATTCTTTATCTCCTAGCTAGGTCCGCAGTTTTTTTTTGCGGTCCTAATGCTAGTTCTATAAAAATGAAAGGAAATGGTTGAGAAGTAATACCGTCACCGGAAAATGGCTAAATCAATTAAAGTTAATGTATTCGAATTTTGTTTGCTTGTTTATTTGTTAATCCTGATAGTTCTGTTAAGACACGACATTTGAAAGGTTTAGAAGTGAATTTTGTTTGGCAAAGAAAAAGTCTACATTTTAATGGTTCTAAATCCCTCTAAATTATTTTGTATCTTGTGTCTCCCTTAACCATTAGGCGTCTTAGTTTCATTTTGAACAATTACCAAACAACCATATTTCATTTTGCATTATATGATAACAGTCTCTTAATCATTCTGACTACTTATTCATCATGTACTAAACCATTCAACAACTGTCAAACAACCCTACTTGACTACTTGCCTCAAACGAACTAAAACTAGACATGCCGCATTTTTTAACAGAACATCAATATCTAATGCTCGAGATGTGATCGTAATACAAGATTCTATTTGCAAGTACTAACCTAACCATATACACTAATGTGGAGATCCTAGCTTAACAAAGAAGAGGATTATACGCTGTTGCCCCGCATGTTTTTGTTTCCTATGGCGATCCTTCTCCATGAAGAATGCGAGGGGCCCCGATCTGAAACAGAAAGTAATTGTAAACTCTGCAGCTGCTTTCAAGTGATTTCATAAACGGAAACAACGGTAAGAAAACTTTCATTCATACCTACGTGAGGCATCGTGTTTCCGTTGTCTTTCACCATGTCCTGCATAGTTATTTATTTTATGATCAGGAATCAGACATCTTTAAAATACAAATGACAAAAGTTATATGCTATTACAAACTAACCTTCATTCCTTCCCATATTTGACATTTTCTCTGCCCCTCTCCACCATTTCCCTTTCAGAATTTCTCCGTCTTTCGCGTCTATCGCTCTCACTGGTTGAATCTTTCAACATACCAATTGCTGCTTTTGAATCGGGGATAATAGTTGCTTTGGCTGTCTTTGCATCATCAAGCATTTTTTTTTGAAGGGTGTCCGGACCAAAGCCCGACTAATCCCCGGCAATTTTGGGGGCTAAACATGGCCCCACTTAAATGTCCACAGGAATGCGCATGGGAAGGCTCGAACTCGGTAAGGGCGCTATGAACCCCCGAGCGATAACCAATCCGCCACAGCACTGGAAGACATCATCAAGCATTTCCTACAACACAAACATATTAAACATCAACTCATGTCGCATCCTAAAAGACCAAAGAACCAAACAAAGAGTGGAAGTAGAAGTAGACAGGGCCACACCTTAGGAACAGGTGAATCCCATGTCTACCAATTAGACATCGTAAACAAACCACCTTCCTTGCATATTGAGAGCGTATAATGAGCTAGAACTCTACAAACTTCATCTATACCCGTTTTGTCCGCATCAAATGCTTCCCACCATGGAGGGTTTTCAGGCAAGGGAACATGGAACCCGCGAGCAGCAGCAAATACAGCTCCACAAGCCACGACTTCACTCTTGAACCGCACACATAAAGTTGTCCGCACGCTACCAATGTTGAAGAGCAAACAAACCCAAAAGGAATACACTTGAATAATGGTGTATTTCTCATAAAACAACCAACCTTCATACCTGTCATTTGCAAGATTCCAAGCTTCTTGTCTCAACTCCGGGGGTGCCTCCAGAGTGGCAAGATAATTCGAGATGAATTTATGCGGATGCAAATAAAACCCATCTCCTTCGTAGTTTCGCATAATGCTATATTTGAATTTTTGATTGTTTGTACTTCTTCCTTGTGCATGAACTTCCATAAAGCATAGGTTTGAATTCAAGAACCATGGTGAGATTTCAGGTATTTAGAATGGTTTCAAGAACCATATGTTTTTTTAAATAAATTTAAACTCTGCATTCATGGAGCAATTGTACTTTTTCACTTTCCCTATGCATTCATGACTTGAAGTTCCTTGATGTTAGTTACGGGGGCGGAGCCAGGATTTTCGTATATGTTGCAGTTGCTCCGCCCCTGGATAGTTAACCATACTAACTACTAAACACAATGGCATTTCAGACAGAAAAATTCGTTGGAAATTCGTCGGAAAATGTTGTTAACTACGGATTACAACAGATTTTGCCGACCGGATTACAGCGGATTTGTTTGTAAAGTAGATCAAGCTGAGTCAAGTCAGAGAAATGTTCTATTGATCATGTCCCCTTCCCAACAGTTGGAACTTGTCTTGGGACGTCTTTGGCTTTACGAGAGAAAGCTCGCCGTAAAAGGTGGTGCACCACTTTTTTCCCCATTTCTCTTAAAATCATTTAACTTTTCAACTTAATTAATCACTTCAATTAAATTAATGACAAATTTCAGGCGGCATATTTCCGTAATTTTTTTTTTAATTTTCAAGAAATAGATTTTTAATTTAATAAATTTGAATTCAATTATACAGACAATTTCATTTAATTTTTTTTAAAAGGATGATATTTTCACGGGCACATATTCCGTCAGAAATCTACCGGAAAAAACCAGTTCAAGGAAAAACAACATTTTTTAAATTTTGATATATAAAATTCAAATTCCTGCACATATTAAAAGAAAACTACTAAAAATTTGGAAATCAATCTGGACTCCAAATACAATTAATAAGACTTCAAAAGATTATTCGGAGGGAAGAAATAGAAATTGTTCAACAAGTTCAATTCGGTCGATCAACGAAACTCAATTACAATTGTTCTGAGACAAGAGTTCATAAGCATACAACCAAATGTCAAAACTCGGACGACGAGTTCGGATGAGATAGAAACCGTAGACTTTGGTAAACCTCCTCACTAACTCCGTCTCCTCATGCTCTTTCTTGTGGGCCTCTTATCGTTTGAGCACATCCTTGAGTTAGGTGAGTCTCTAATGCTAGAACCTACAAAAAGACAAGAAACATTAGTATTTTAATGACATTGTAAATGAAATAGATAAACATCGCAAGAAAAATGAGGTACAAGCCCGGGCATCAGAAGATGATGCACTTAGGTTTTATGAGCGGGTGCCTCGATCAAGACCAAATTGGATCACAATTGCTCTCAAAAGCGAATGGTTGGCCTTTCTTACTCCCCCTGTCGCCTGCTGCAACATATATGCATCTCGTAGGGGATAGTAAGAGGCATCATCGTGTACTTTTGGATGACATTGGTTGAATAGTCAGCCTGTTGTTTAAAATGATAATACAAGTCAATTTCGACCGCTTAATGACTATGAATGGGACGTTTTCAAATGAAACAATCCTAAAGATTTATTGAGTGTGATTGTTGAGTTGGAAAATTTTACTCACTTTTATTTTACCACTCTTAAATATTTATTGTCTAAAATGGTATGTATTTACTAGGCTTGGTCTAACACTTTTTCTTACGTGACATGTATATCAGGTTCTAAAAGTTCAGGGTTGACTAAGTAGTGAGCGGGGAGCCGTTGGCCGGTAGAGGCAATATTTGGGCGTGTGAATACTTTGAGACCTTAGAATTGGATATGCTTGCATGGAAGATATTAGATTATTGGAACTAAGTTGACACCCGATAATAATATAGGCGTGATCTATTTTGGCTTAGATTATTAGGTTGTCACTCATTAGTTTATTCCTAGCTTGTAAACGCTTTACCTTCCCCCATTTTGGGTGATTTTTATGTTTAAGTTTTCTATATTTTCCGCTTGAAAGCAAATTTTAATTTACCTTTGTTTCTAGGGCGATACAGATTATAATAATTAATAATAATACAAGTCAATTTCAACAGTTAAAAAACGAGAAGCAGAGGTTATCTGTGAGGAAATAAGGAAAGAAAGTGAGGTGTATAAGGTAGATGGCTTCGCTGGAAAACGGGGGAGGGAAAGAGGTTCACTAGAAAAACAGGGGAGGCAAATGGGTTCTTGGGTAAACCATAATAACCATGATTGTAATTATTTATTGTAAGGGACCTAAACCAAATTTTCATAAATTTAGTTTAACTTTGTTAACTGATGTGAACATTCATTTTTAATCAACTAGATATGTACCCGCGCACGTTGCAGTACGAAAAACTGAAAAATATACATAAATTATACATATTAAATTATACATAAACAATTGAATTTTATGTATAAAATTTAAGATCAATTGATCAAAAAAACTGAAAAAGATTCGCTCGACAGTGAGTCTTCAAACTCATAACATTTGAACTCATTTTGAAGATTTTGATTTGATGATTATAATGGTATAATTTGTTTAAAAAATATTTCACTAATTCTTGAAATATTTGCTAAAAATATTTGACAATTAAAAAGATGAAATCTTTAAATTTCAATATTAGACACAATATTAGAAAAATAATATCTTTAAATTAAAAATAATATAATTAAATCAAAAAAATATTCAATATAAGACTCATTTGGAAGGTATTGTCGAGAGGATTATAATGTTGAAAAGAAAAACAAAAATTTTAATACATTTTAGGTCATACATATCATTTATGTTAATATGATAAGGATGTAAATTAAAAATGAAAAACTAAAGAATAAAAAGTAATTTAATCAAGTAATTCTAAAAATAGAAAATGTAAATTATAAAATTGAAATTAATAAATTAATGAGAAATTGACGAAGATTAGTTTTAGAAGATATTTTTTCCATATTTGTTAGTTCTAAATATGGTATTTATACAATATTAAGAAGGAAAAAAAAATACATGATGACATCATCAAATTGTGTATTTTTTTAATTGACCAATCAAATGGCTTAATTTAAATATTGATGATGTCAACAAAATTCTCTTTTAATAGATAGTATAGATGTATTGTAACCGAATGGGGGTTATAATCTGATAAAAAAGGAAGAAACTAAAAGTATTAAATGAATGACATATTTTGAATAAATTGTCTTTATTTTTGGAAGATAATCAATAATAATACTTGATAGAATTTTTATTTCTGGAAAAAAGTAATGTTTTGTTTTTGAAAGATAAACAATAATAACTTTTTAAATGATATTTTAAAAGGTAAAATAATAAAGTTCATATGTTAAACCAGAAAGTTAAATAATGATTTTTGTTTCAACTCTAAAAATGAAACCGTAAAATGAAACAATGATTTATATTTAAAGTTCATAGGTGAAAGATAATGAATTTTATTTAAAACTCATAATAATATTGTATCGTGTATGAATTTTGATAGTTCCGTTTTTTTTAAACCGAAGTTAGATGAAATCAGAAAGAAATAACTAAGAAATTTAAACAAGTTTACCGTAAACCAGAAATTTCATAGGTGAAACATAATTTAGTTTCACCACTTAATTTAATGAAATAATTAAAGAATCGGATAATTAAGTAATGAGAAATTACGTTTCCTTCTACCTTTTTAACCTATACATCTTCGTATATATAATATCCATCTCCTTCAAACTACTTCCCCCCTTCCTAGACCATATTCATACCCACTGCCTCAATCTCCCTACGCACCACCCCCTCCATCATCCCTATTACTTCAATCGAAGCTCCCCCACCCACTGGTCCAATCGTTTTTTAGGTGGTGTATGTGTGTGTGTTTCCGACGGAAATGCGTTCCATTCCTACTTCAGACAAACAAAATAAGAAATAAGAAAATTCATCCTGATTTGGTCTCTGTGGTTTGTTAAAAATGAGAAAAAGACCAAACTACCTCTGAACTAACAACTTCATTTAACAGCAGTTAGTCGGAGAGACTAAATCCGGACGAATATGCATACCATAGTGTTTGATCTGTAAAATTTAAATTTTAGGGACCAAACGTGTTATTTTCACCAAACCATAGGGACCAAAATTGTAATTTACTCTATAATATAATTAAAGTATAAAGCTATTCAAACAATATTGAAATTTCTATAACATACTTGTTAAAAATGCTTTTAAGTTATCACTAACAACTACGATATTTTAGAAATTTTAGAAGCTTAAAAGAAATTGCCTTCAAAATAAAGAAAAGAAAATCTCTAAAATTGAGATAAAATGAGAAAATATGACATAGATATATCTTCTTATAATACATCCAACAAACATTTTAGAGTAAATTACGGATTTGGTCCATGTGGTTTGGGAGTTTTTATGGATTTGGTCCCTAAACTTTAATAATTACGGATTTGGTTCCTGTGGTTTGCAAATTCTATTGGATCTGGTCCCTGTGGTTTGCAAATTCTATTGATTTTGGTCCCTGCCTATTTGCACTACTAGGGATCAAATCCAAAAGAATTTGCAAACCATAGGGACCAAATCTGTAATTACTGAAGTTTAAGGACCAAATCCATAAAAACCCCCAAACCACAGGGACCAAATCCGTAATTTACTCAATGTTTTAGAATATAAAATTTTAAATTTTAGGGTTTATTTTTCTTAAATATATGTTGAAATATAGAAAAGGAAAATATAGTATAGGTAAAATTTTAGAATCTCTATATTTGAAAAATCTTTAATATTAAATATTTGAATGCAAAGGTATATTACCTTAATTGTTTCGACTATTGAAATTGAATGCGACTATATATTTTTCAATAAATACTAGATATGAACCTATGCACGTTGATGTATTAATTATCTGACCATAATAAATTGTACATAAACAATTAAATTTTTATGTATAAAATTTAAGATCAATTGATTAAAACACTGAAAAAGATTCACTCGATAGTGAGTCTTCAAACTCATAACATTTGAACTCATTTTTAAGGTTGATTTGATAATTATAATGATATAATTTGTTAAAAAACATATTTCGAGAATTTTTGAAATATTTGTTAAAATATTTGACAATTAAAAAGATGGACTCTTTAAATTTATGGAATTATTGAAATTAACTATAATAGTATAGATTAACAATAATCGAATAAGTTTTTTTATAAGATAATATAGATATAGATATAAATTATAGATAAGAGTGTAAAATGAAAAATGAGAATGTAAAAGTATAAAATAAATCAATTTGTATGTATTCTAGATATTTAATAATACAATTAAATAAAAAAAATATTCAATATTAGGCTCATTTTAAAGATATTGTCGAGATGATTATATTGATACAATTTGTTGAAAAGAAAAATGAATATTAAAATACATTTTAGTTCATACATATTGTTTATGTTATTATGATAAGCGTGCAAAAAGTGAAAAATAAAAAAGTATGGGATTAAAAGTAATTTAATTAACTAATTATAAGAGTATAAAGTGTAAGTTATAACCTAAAAATTATGAAGGGGTATTTAATAAGGGTGTATTTTGAAAAATTAAATCTTGAATTTTGAAATTTCAATAAAATATATATTATCTTTATATAATATAATAAATAATATAATTGTATCAAAAAATATTTAATCTTGGATTCAATTCGAAGGTATTTACGAGACGATTATGATGGTTTAATTTGTAAAGAAAAAAAGAAACGTAATTTTAATACATTTTAGTTAATAATATACCATTATTTAGGTTTTATAAATTTAATAATTAACTGTATGGGTAACAAGTGTAACTTATAAAATTGGAAATNCTTTAAAATTGGGGAGAGAGTGGGTGTTTTGGAAGGATTGTACAACATGCTATAAAACTTATATAAAATTGGGAAAATGTACTGACAATAACCGATAGTTAAGGATATAAAGTGTAAAGTTAAAGTGTAATAAAATCTAAACAAATTAATTTATATATATATCAATTCACTTTTATGGGGTGTGATTGGTAATTGAAAGGGTGTAAATAGTCCACCCTTCCGCGGCCAGCAGTATACGAGGCCGGTATCGCAGCGGTACCGGCGGCAACACCAAAGAGGAGAACCGGTANTTTCTCCTTTCCCCACCCCACCCCCACCTTTCTCTCTATCTCTCTCTTCTTTTCTTTTTCTTTTATTTTTTAATTAATTTATTTAGAGTGGTATGGAATTGGTATGGGTAATGATAGAATGGTATGGTAGTGGTAAGGTGATGGTAAAGCTGATGTGGCAGCTGGTATGGATGGTATGGGTGTAGATGGCCAAAAAAGTTGTACGNTATAAAATAAAATAAAAATTGTATTAATATAAAATAAAATATAACATATTTATATATAATTTACATTTAAGTCATTTTAATACTAAAAAAAGTGAATAAAAATTGGGATGACATGAATCTATCCTGGATATGACTAGACACCTGTAAATCATGCGGGAAAAAACATCGCTTATAAAACCCTCTCCCCATTCCCGCCGGCGAGCCCACCTCCGGCCAACTCTTCCATCTCCACCCATTCTCATCTCTTTCAACTCAAAATCTCCGG
>LUCG01184872.1:0-13834 GCA_001633085.1 Carthamus tinctorius | reverse complement strand
CTCTATATATATATATATATATATATATTTTTTAAATATTGGAGATTGGATTGGATTGCTAATAAAATGTAAAAAATACAAGGTTGGATTGAGATTAAAATTAGGTAGGTGGAAGCCAGAGAAATGATTTTCTTAATAGAGATTGGATTGTTGATAAACATAGTCTAAGGAGTAACAAAAATTCATATTATATGTTATGATATTCTTTAAAAGCCAAAATCGAGAATCAACATCTAAACATTAAAACATATGTAATCAGTTATAAACGCAAACATGTATAATTAGACCCCATAAATTTTGGGGCTTGTTCCATATCACATTGAAACATTCTCAAGCACATCCGTGCAAGAGAAGGTTTATGAACCCCAACCCTTAACCCTATTTCCCCTATTTCCCGATATGTGTTTGGTGGGGTGCCACCATGCCGGGAAATAGGAGGGAAGGTGGGGGAGAAAGAAAACATCCAAATTTCAATAAAAACCCAAAAAACCATCCATGGTTCAATTAAAATGGTAGCACAAGACTATCTCCTAGCAACAAGTGTCCGAAAAGAAACCAGTAAACCATACGAACAAACATATCCCACACAGAGGTAGGATCTGAAAAAGACAATGTAGCAAAACAGCAAATACTTGTTTAACACGGAAATCCGAAAAGAAAATGGTAGAAGTTCACTGCACTAACAGCATACCACAGTAACAAAGCAGCCATGAAAGTCTTTGATATCAAAGGATAAAGTGAACCTGAAAGTTACCAGTAAAAGAAGGGTTGAAAGGGAAATAAGAATTATGATCCCAACAATCCATGAAAAAATTATGACTTTTTAGGCAAATTCCAAGGTTAGGAGTTATCATCATATGGTAGTCTAAATCACCAGCACAAAGGCTATAAATCTATATGCTATAATGCTTTTATTCAAAAGGAATAAAAATGTAACCAAAAGTGTAAAATGCATCAAAATGTAACCAAGTTTGTCTTACTTCCTATTTAGTCTAACAAAAAACTTTTTCTTTCTCAATCAATCTGATTTTCCTATCTTATGTAACAAAAATTTCCATTTAATGTTACAGAGTTTAAAAATCCCTATCCTTTTACCCTGATTTTGTAACATGCGGTGACGTGGACGTCTGTTTTTATCATCTACTTCGCCATAACCCTTCCGTAAACGGGTATCAACATCAGCGAATGATTCACGGTAAGCAGGTTGACGAACAAAATGGGTACATATTAGAAAACTTTGTTACATCGATTGAGGAAAAAAAATTATTCGGTACACTAAATAGCAACTACACCAAAGTTTGTTGCATTTTGATGCATTTTGCCTTTATAAAAACCGACTATCACAGCTTAAGGCATCTGTTAGATCAGACGACAACTTCTCCTAGACGACAGAAACTTATCAAGAAATTGATGGGGCTAGAGCTAGACTATGAAATAGTGTATAAGCATGCTAAGGGGAACTTGGCTACATATGCATTATCTAGCGTAACTGGAGACGAAAGTTGGTGATGGGATCAAATAATATGATAAGGTAAAGTAGGCTTTCTCCCAAGTGTTTCTTCTTCATTTTTTCCTGAATCTACTCAGCTTCCTTAGGCGATCATAACAGGTTCATTTCATTCTCTATTTATAATTGAGATCAACTTCATCCTTCCATCAGAAGTCACAAGAAACAACTTTATTTTTAAGATCTTTGACCTATTTGAGCATTTAAAAACTCCTTAAATTTTCTACTTCTTCAACAATGTTAATTTTTATCCTTGGTTGAAAATTGTTTCTACACCTAAAGTTAGGAATCAAATCAGACTTCCCATACCTGTTTTCAGTTGGCTCGTCCTAATTTATGGCGCCTTGACCCTTAAGAGTCTATTAACAATTTTCAGCATTTCATAACCTTTATTAAAATCTTGAGCTTCAACTCATAACAACTTTCTCATACCACATGGGTTTACATATTAACATCTTGAGCTTCAATTCCCTTTCCCTGAATTTTGCACATAGTTAGAACTCTTTCTGATAATTCTGCCTAGGAATAACTTACTATGGAGTTTAACCAATTTATATATATCAGAAGATGGAATATGGCATGTGCTTTTACTTGCCTATAAACCTTGGCAGAATAGTGTTGCCTAATATAAGCCGTTATCTGCTGGTAGCACTTATACTGTTGATTCGCTAGAATGTTCCTTACTAATTTTGGGGACTGCTGTTTTAACTATCAATTTTGCAGTAGTGGTATTCCGTCCTCAATCTATGGTGCCTATAAACCTTGCTTCTCTATTTCATCTCACTCTGAACAATATTTGGTTGTGCCTGTTATGTCTATACATCCTCATGGAACTAAACTTGATTCAAAGGTGGCATTTGTATTAAGAGTTGCTGAAGTCTGAAGTTTCATTTCACTTCTGATTGATAAGAGATGGTGCTGAAATCTGAAATATGAATTAAATGTCTGAATTTGTTTAAGTTGTCTATTTTACCCAATCAGAATGTTAGTGTTGAACTTAGATACAAATTTATACGATTTCACATATTTATTCATTATCATTACGACATTTATATCTAAATTATAAAATTAGCATTTATTTAATGGAAAGGATCGACTGAGAGAGGTGACGATAGATTTGGTAAGGATCAATAGAGAGAAAGGATCGAGTAAGAAACGTCGCTGTTGAGGGTCCGGAGAACAATAAGAGACAAATAAGGTTAGTTAAGAGGACAGTAAGAAATAAGTGGCTCTGAAATTTGGTAAAACCAAACAGTCTGAACAGCCCTTCCTCTTACCGAATCAGACATAAGAGGCTGATAAGAGCTTTTCTTTAAAGCAAACAAGCCCCAAGTCCGTTAGATGCAGGTTTAGCAGATATCTTTTTGTCCACAAGGGTTATATGTGTTACAGTCATTCTTTACATTTTATTTTACTTTAATCGATGTTACCTTTTTGGAGTTTGAGTTCGATTCTGAGTCTTATGTTCCTTCTTCTACTAGTGTTACCGAGTCTACTTTCGACCATTCCCACACTATGGTAGCAAGCTGCTCTAAACACCCCTCTAATCCTACTTCCCATGTTTCTGAGCCAATCCATTAATTGATTCCTGTTGCTTCCCAGTACTCCAAAACATATTCTTGTTGCCCCTCCTAGTACTTCTGATACCCCTAACGGCAACACACTATACTTATCCAAAGCCATAGCATAATACCCAAACATACAGCCTTGAGCCCTTGACCCCCTTCCTACACCAACCCCGGTTGCCCCTTTTCTAGCTACCCCTTGTTGCTTTGAGGAAAGACACTCTTACCTACACCCACTAACCCAACCAAAACTTCCTAGTCTATATTGTCTTCACACCACACTCCTCAGCCTTTACCTTTGCCGTTAATAGTTTTCTTATTCCTAAGAACGAACAAGAGGCTCTTTTAGTTACGACCCATTAGAGTGATGATGCCCTGAGGACAAACAAGACTTGATTTTTAACATGTCTTCCCACTGAAAGTGCTTAATTAGTTCTAAGTAGGTAAATGCAGTGAAGTTGCACCTTGGTGGCTCTCTATACCAGTTGAAAGCTCGTCTAATTACCAAAGGGTATTCTAAGTCTATGGTGTTGACTATAAGGAGGTTCTCCCTCTTGTAGCCAATGACTTCAAAGGATCGTCCTTTTGTTTAATCGATTCATATCTGGATGGAACATCAGTTGGCAATTCAATCTATACGGACAGTTCTATATAGCAAGTTGACATGACCAATAGTTATGCCCAATTTGAGGAGTGAATGAATGATAGTTATGTTAGCTTCCGTTATGCATATATTTGTATAGAGTTGGATTCAAGGTTTTGTCTTTTCATTCTCCTAGCGGACCCAACGGGTCCATGAATTTGTGTTATGCATGCTCTCTTATTCAACAATGGAATGACAACCAGAAATTAGAATTTTCATTAGATCAAGCATGCAGTTAACATTGCATCCAATTTGGGAAGGAGGAATGAGAAAACAGGGAAAACGAACATATAGATGTATTAGTCAGAACGATATTTATTCCAAAATGAACAGAAGACGCTGACCAATAACCTATATACTGCAATGATCCAAGATCAATGAAGATAATATAGCATGCTTACTCATAGCAGATAACAACAGCAATTGTAAATTTAAGAATAGCTCAAAGTAAAATTTAACAAGAGTAAGTAAAAGGAGTTAGACTGACCTTACCTGACAATAATGTCTCATGTTGCAGACTAACGATCAAATCACTATTTGCAGTCCACGCAGCGAACGCGCGGTCGTGCTAGATCTAATTTAAAATTAACCGTAAGAGATGGAGATCTGCTACTGAAATAAGTGAGAATATCATCATACACAATCGAAGATAGAGGTAGATGATGTTGAACCAATGTCAAACTTTGTAACTTCCTAAAAGGGCAGCGCCGTTTTTCAAGTAATTCCGGGTGCTCCGAAAGAAGTTTCAAGGCATCTGAGTTTAAAGTAAGGAACTTTGCCTTGCACAGTTGATAGAAGGTGTTGA
This sequence comes from Carthamus tinctorius, assembly GCA_001633085.1. NCBI lineage: Eukaryota > Viridiplantae > Streptophyta > Magnoliopsida > Asterales > Asteraceae > Carthamus > Carthamus tinctorius. The sequence goes on along the minus strand of LUCG01184872.1, from coordinate 9,314 downwards.
TCATCAATTCAACAAGCTCTGGATGCTTTTGCAGAGATCTATGATAGAACGTGTGAAACTTGACAGTCTGTAATGAATTAAGACCCTTGGCTAATAATGAAAACCGAGCCATGCCATTATAAGTGAAAGATGAGAGTTTTGGTGCTGAGATCACAAATGATCGTGTATGCTGAAGATCTACCATGGAAAGACTCTCTAAACCATTTGACATGATAATGAATTGATCAATATTAGCGAACCGACAATCAACCAGGACAAGAGTTTTTAGATTTGAAAAGCAGGAAAACAACTCAACGGACTTACGAGCACCATCATCAGGAAGATCCAGTGCAAATGTAACACCATCAAGATTCAAAGTAGTCAGAGCAGGCAAATCCCAAGTCGGAGTTCGAGTTATGAAAAGCCCAAAATCAATGCCCAAATAGAGGTGTTGAAGACATTGAGATCTAAATAAAGATGTATCAAATCCACCACGTCTCGTGTGTCCACCTCGCAAGAATTTAATGCTTAGCTTTTGAGTCTTATGTGACATTGCATAGATTATGATCTCTCTGAGGAGCGGAAGCTTAATGGAGTTTGATCGGAAGTCGATGGTGGAAATTTCTGCATTGTCATCACGAGCAGATAGAAACCGATGCACAAAATTGGGAAATTTAGAGCCAACTTTGTCATTGGCGGAGTGATTGATCTCAAAGTTGAGATGGGGATGGGATTTCCATGTATTTATCCACCTGCTTGACAGAAGACTACTTTGAACAGCAAATCTAGTATCTAAGAATGAAAAAATGTGATGAATAACATCGTTGGGCAAACGGCTGATGTGATCACCATCATTCAACATTTCCCGGGCCCTATCTTTAACCCTTGTTACTCTCTTCCGTGCCATTTTGTGTTGTGGGACAGCTTGGGTAGACCTAGTCTAGCTGGAAGAAACTTGCCAAAGATCCAAAGATCTTCAGAAAGGGAGTTTGAGTTTGGAGCGTGTGCCGACGGGATAGATGAAGCTTATATATTATGACACATGAGTTGAAAACAAGTGATACGGAGCCCTAATCCTATAGAATCAGCCTTCAATGTTTGATTTTGGGCTGCGTATTGAGGATCCAATGTTTGATTTTGGGCTGCGTATAGAGAACAAGTATTTTTCTTACACTTATAACCCTAGGTTCACTGAACTTGGACAATTGATTATACAGGTTAACAGGTGTGATCGGATATCAGGATACGTGATGCCAGATAGGACCAAATTAGTGGATATATTGGGTTCTTGCTCACACTAAACAAAACCTTCCCAATATGTCCCAGTTGAAAGTAGGGGGTTCAGGGGTATACACAGACCTTTCCTCTATCACAAAAGATGTATTCATGAAGACCTCCCGGCTTGCAAAAAAGTTTTGCAGAGACAAGAGAAGCAGAGAGTTTGACAAAAAGAGAATGTTTTTTGGCAGTTGTGAGAAATAAAGAGTGTGACAGCAGGCAACGAAGACGGTAAATGCAGTAAACAGTAGCAGTTGCAAGGAAAATGTGAGAAAACAAGGTTGAAACCAACTACGGGAAATTTATAAATCATCAAACACATGATGATGGTTGCCCTTTACTCAAGATAAGCTGCAAGTTATTCGACTCAACCAATTAATAGCTATATCAGATTATGTTGTACTAAAACTCCTTGAACTAAAAACTCACAACCCCTGATGTGAGAATGAACAGTAGGTCAAAGAGAATTTTGCAGAGCTGAAATTAGGGATTCAAATTATCACTTCAGTATCCTAGACATGTTGACAGGCCCTATAATAGCATAAATTATATATTTCCACAAGAAAATGACAAACACTCCACATAGGAACTACGGAATCCCAAAACCTAAACCACCTCCTTAGCGGCCATGTTGCCAAAAAGCCTAAACTTTGTGCTGTCAAGGATCCCATGGCTAACCAGGCCAAAGCTGCCAGATACAATGATTATTTAAAAAGAAGGAAAAATAACCTCCCACAATGTATGGAGAACCGATTTAATTGATGATGAAATGGAAACAAATCATGCTGCATCAAAATATCAATGTGATTACCAACTAATACTACTTCTGAATAAAAAGGAAACAAATTATCCTACATGAATGCTGCAATTAAGAAGAGCTGCCTTAAAAACAAAACAACCACAAATGGCTACATTCGGTTAACCAAAACACTAATCATGCATGTTTTCATTGAGGCAATTCTTAAAAAGAAAAAAAAAAGTCACATAAAGAAAATATTTACTAAACATCGGATTATAAAGATTGCAACTTACATAGAATGTACACTGTGACTTTGAAATGCAAAGTAATACCTGAGCTTCCATCTACAAAACACGACACAAAAATCAGTATAACACAATTTATACTGATTAGTTCATAGGATTATAATAACTTCCTGTGTTGGAATGACTTCTCATTAACACCAAGATGAGCTTCTAACTCTCGACACAAAAAGCTTCAGATTTCTTGAACTGTCCATTTTCTTTAAAGAATAAAGATATGGCAGTCAATAAATTTACGCTAATATATGGCATTCTATTTGGTCAAATGGATTTAACTCGGCATGCAACAACATTTACCGACTTAACTCTTGCCAAACTAGTAGTGCTATACACCGTTTCAACTGAACAAATTGTTTGCTACATATTATATGATCTAATAGATGCATAAATAATAAATCTTACACTAGCTAATGCACCATAGATATTTCTTCTTTTAGAAAATTATGTTTGCTAGCTAGTATCAAATTCTTAGAGGAGTATTGGCTCAATCTTCTAGCATGCTCACATAAAGTAGTCCCTTTGTTGTCCATTATTGATTTGTTAGCTCAGACATAGGCTTATCCACTTCTTGGCTCAAAGGACTGTGCTTGATCTCAACTTGCAGGGGAATAAATTAAGATTTCAGGTCTCTCCCAAGATGCCTAGAGTACAACCAACAAAGAAAGCAACAATGGAACTAGACTTAACAAGCATAAATCAGAAAGCAGGAGTCCAAGTTGTATCACATATGCTTGTATTCCAGGCAAACCAACCGGCTTCTACCAGTTTCTGTCTACCTATAGCTGGACAATACTACATTGATAGAGTATCACTGAAGAGCAGGTTCAAATGAGAAGCATAAATATTTTGAGAACAAGGGAACCAACTATTCATGATGAATAATGTGATAGATATTCATGAATATTTTGGGGTTATTCATCATGAATAATTCATGAAATAGTTGGTTCTGAGGTTCTCCAAATATTTACAGTTCTCATTTTAACTTTATTGGTACTATTAAATCTCTAACTTTCACCAAGAAGTTCAACAGATTCTTTTTAATCATTTAACATGATAGCAACTTCTTCTGAAAACAAGATACAGATCTTAGTACATCATCTGAATGACCAAAATTTCAAGAAAGCCAGAGAGAGCAAAGCATGTGAGCAAATCCATCAGTAAGAACAAGAGTGTGTGCAGTCATGGCTAGATAAGTTGATGCTGCAAAATTTGGGATGTTTGTCATCCCAATATGCTTTGGTAAAGTTATTGAGCCCCAAAGCCAATATCCTTACACAAGTTATGATACAACAACCAAATGTGCTATATGCTTATGACAGTTATCATCATGGTTTTAGCATGCAAATAACGGCCAAATATATAATAGTCAAAGCAACCATGTCAGTTTGAAGACTTAATATTCATGAAGTTACCAATCATCTGATGGTCCTAAAACTTCAATTCGATCATCTAAAAATCCTAAACTTCAACGACTATGCATGTGTCTAGTCCACATCAAGCCCAAAATCAAGAACTTTGTGTCTATATAAGGAAACAAATAGATAACACCACACATAGAGTAAGGACTCTCAAGTCACTGAACCATGTTCCCTTATACCTAAAAATGATATAAGGTAAAGTTTTTATGGTAAGTTTGGTTATTGATGATCCTGATCTGCCAATTGCTCATAGAAAGGGCATGTGGACATGTACTATCACCCTTTTTAAAAATATGTTGCTTATGGAAATATGACTCGTACATATAGAGCTTTTTTCTCGTCTCCTGATCATGTTTAGGTTCCAAATACTATTCAGGAGGCGCTGAAATATCCAACTTATATAGTATGGTTAATGATGAACTTCATGCTCTTGAGAAGAATAGCACATGGATCCTGGCTGAATTGCCTCAAGGAAAACAGGTTGATAGTTGTAAGTGGAATTTCCACAATGAAATAGAAATCATAAGGCTGTTGATTCCACAGTCTCAACTCTCGATCAGAAGTCCATATGAATATGCAGAGAAAGTAACATTGTGTGTTTCATTCGGATGAAATAATGAGCCCACTTACCTTTTGTATATTCTCCTGAGCTCAGTCTCCACACGTGCCAGTATCCCCAATTTCATCGATTGTGCACATCAAGTCTCTATAGAATTTAAGTTAAGAACCGATGATATCAATCTGCCTGTGTTTCTATCATTATCCTTGAACCAACAGCTCCTTTTTGTGAATCTGTATAAGGCTGTTCAGAAGAAGCAAATTCTGTGTTTAGTCCCCCAATCAAATCTTAGCCTGCCATATCCCTCTTGTGAATCAACTGAACCAACAGACTCCCAGTAGCCTGTACATGTTGTTGTCTTAGGCTGTGTTCACGATCTGTACCAGCAGCGAACTAGTTTGTTGATGTCCTCAATCTCTTCCCAAGTTGATCTCCTTACACGCTCACCAATGAAATCTCCCAGATGCGATCATGTATTGTGGCATTCAGGGATCTCTCCCATCGTGTTCTTGTCATCGATTGTAAAAGTCCGTCCTCCCAAGTATGTTCCATTACTGTGTACCAAGAGAGTTCATAGTGATGTCTTGTTGTCTTCCTTCTTTGTGTATCACTCCAGATGTGTGTGCTAATTAGCACTGGAAATCCCGTCTTGTTAGATCACTCTTCTGCTGTGCATCTCTCCGAATCTGAGTCATCCCCCTGGTGCCTGGTGTCTTTGTCGATTAGGTCAGGATCCTCCCCCCTTATCTGACCTCTCTACTTCCCTCCCCCTCTAATCTCTGGTTTCCCTTTGTCTTGTTCCTGTATGAATCTGTATCCCCGCACTTCTTACCTGGCTTCTTTTTCAATTAAAATCACAGCCATCCGTTTTTGGACAGTTGTTTTCAATGCAATATTTTTCTAAAAGAAAATGATATTTTTTACTCTATTATTACATTATGAGACTTACTACTAGTTCTGAACTTCTGATTCTGGGGCTTCCATCCACGCTTTGAAAAAAGAACCTGGGGCGTATTGTCCAAATCATTGGTCTGGTACTAGATGTTGCTTTCCCGTCAGTTTAGACCCTTATAACTTAATTTACTACATTACACGCCTGCTATATAATTCAGCAATCCATGAACTTAAAAACCCTTGCCTGCAATTTGACTTGACTGGTCCTTACCACATACACGACCATTCACTAAATGTCTAAATCAATAACCTTCTGTTAAAACTACAATCACCTGTTTATGTTCATCTTTGTCATGCCTAACTCACCTGCTGTGTTGTTGTTTACAACAGCTATTGGCATCAGTTGCCCCTTGAAATAATTCATTTCCATCTTTCAATTACATACAAACGTGTGGCATCAATATCCCTCTTTCAGCTGAATCGTCCAATCCTGTTGTGTTCTTCATGTTGCTGTCATTTGCAGCAGCTGTTGAGTGTTGTTTGCAGCTGAGAGCAGCAGCTATTTGCTACGGTTCGTACTTCAAATCCTCTTCCAAATTCTACCTTGATCCCTCCAACACAACCGTGTCCAAGCCTTTTTCCTTCTAAATCACTTTATGTCTTCTTGTGTTCCACAATCATAACCTTGCAATGTGCCTTCTTTACTTCCCCTCAGCTTCGGAAATTACTTCAACTCGTAGAGTTCCATGGTGTTTGAGTGTTAAGTTTTCATCATCCCCTGCAAATTTTTAGTGGTATCACAAAATAATATTGTAATTAAAATAAAAATTAACAATAAAATAAATAAAACTATTTAAAATAATTGCAGGAACTGGTTTTTGAAGAACTCGGGTTAAAAGTCCAAGCCATGCCATCTAATATGCTAGAAGCCGTGATGTCCAACCTCGGCTGCTCACCCCACGTTCTCCTCGGCCTGTCCCTCCTCCTTACTTCCTCGAGTGTTATGCTTTCACCTGCACTCCCATCTCCAACTCTGCCCAGAAAACCTCTTTCGATAACCTATCTAACATAGTTTGATAAGCACCCTCCTTTATGCACCTTCCTACTTCCTTTCGTAGGCCTTCCTTGTCAAACATTTTGGCCCGCACAACATAGTTACACTGTAGAATTTGCCTTTCAGTTATAGTGGAACCTTCTTGTCGCACAACACTCCCGTGGTCGCTTACACTTTAACCATACTACTTTATGTGACTAGAGACGTCATCCTTCACCTCTCCTTCCTTCTGAATCACGGAGCCTTGATACTTGGAACTATCCTTTTTGTAGTATCCTTTGTTCCCCAATGTGGTCTGCAACCCCCACATCAATACAGTCCTTGTTGAAGTTGCACCATTAGGTATCTGGTGTTTGAGAAACTAATGTGCAAACCATGTGATTTCAAAGATGCCCCGATGTCTCTACTTGCTTGATCGCTTTGATGATAGGTATTAATGTAATGAATATTATGCTTAGGGTGTAATATTTATAAAGGCTATTACGAGTTGAGACCACTTGAAGATGAACCATGTGATTCCAAAGTCGTGCAACTTGGTATAAACTATAAAGGTCTTGATTTATAATCTACTTTCATTGTAGGTGTAGTGTTAAATGGAAAAATAGAACTTCTCCCAAAAAATGGAAAAATAGAAGTTACATGTTCAACCAGAAACAGCGAGTATTGCGCATGGCTTTCAGCAATCTTGCCAATAAAATCAATAGCACGGTGCTTTAGTAGTAAAGAGTTTAAGACCGATCATGGTTTGACGTACTATAAATCATAAAGTTTCTGAACTAGGACTCAAGAGTGTGATAACAGATATTGGAAATTTTTGACAGGTTAACTCTATAAATCAAAATCGAGAAATTAAGATGAGGAAGAAATTTCACGAAGGCTTCCATAAAATGAAAATATTAGCCTCGGTTAGCAAGAAGATATGATGAGTATCTTGGTCGGGCACAAGCCGATACTTCCTTCCTTCTTTGCACTAATCTCTTCCTCGCTTTCCATCTAGGGTCTCCTTTTCTTCATCTACAAGTAGATCGAACACCAAGGAGTAATACATTCAGGAGAACTTATAACTTCTGCCCCCAAGGGCTTTATGTTCGCATCAACACAAAGGCAGAGATGAAACCGTTAGGTATGTGGTTAAGAAGACTTATATATGATTCAAAAGAACGAGTTATATATTACTCAACTATAAAAGCAAGTATTGATGAGTTTCATGCTATAGAATTGTTGACCTCGTATAAATGAACAAGAAAAAGGTCAAAATTTCGATAGGCATCTACTTGCGAAGCATATTGGAAATTCTAAAGAATGGTGAAAAAGTTCAATAAAATCCTGGCTCAACGCAGAACAGTGAAGTTACCTTCATATCGTTCATTCAATGCTTGTTATGAGGACAGTGATAAGTTGATAACAATAACACTAGCACATAGTTGAGCCAGCATTGTCTTGAAAAACATATCAACCATTTTATCGTAAAGAGTTCAAATCATTTTCTACATACAATTGTCATATATTGCATATGTGCACCATGCTTCCTTTAACAAGAAGTCTTTTATCCCAATTCCCAAACTAGTTGGGCAGACTAAAATCAAACGAAATTATAAAGCGGCAAGCCCGTGGTGCCAAAGTTCTGGGAAATAAGTGAAGTCCTTCCAAGCGGCAAGCCCGTGGTGCCATGGTTCTGGGAAATAAGTGAAGTCCTTCCACACACTCCTACTTACTCCAGCCTTAAAATCTCTCCTATCCCCCCATGTCAAAGATTTTATCGTTAACAAACAACATCAGAAAGTCTTTCTCAACATTGAAGGCAAATTTAGCAGAGCATATCTTTCTTCATGATCGGGAGTTAATTTCTGTTAATTGGCCTATTGAGATACAATGTAGCTTCTATAAGCATAATAGATTGTAACAATATTTAGGCTGTGTTTGGCAAAAATAAGCTACTACATGTTTAGATGGACCATAAGCTAGCTTAAAAGTTAGCTTATTGAAACGCTAGTTGGGGTAGCGTTCAGGAGCTTTTTGTAGCTTTTTCCCATTATACCTTTATTAATATTAATTATTATACCCCATGATACCCTTTTTGGTCATTTTACATACTCATAAGCTAGTTTTTGCCAAACATAACTTATTCATTAGCTAGCTTATCAGCTACTACCTAGCTTATTAGTCAACAGCTAGCTTATCAGCTACTACCTAGCTTATTAGTCAACAGCTAGCTTATCAGCTTATCAGCTAGCTTGCCAAACACAACCTTAATTACAGAACTATCTGAATCAACATTGTCACAAGAAAAAGTGCACAGGATGATAGAGTTACAAAGTCTTCTGTCATTGGATGCCTATCATCTGAATATGATTTTGAAGTTATAACCCTAGAAGTTGTTTTAAGGATTGATTTTGTCACCATAACCTATGAACACATTGGAAATCTTGTATCTTTTTCTGTAAACTATAGATTACATTTTCTTTATTACCACAAGTTCCAAATTAAGAACTTAATACCTATGAAATCAAAGTAGTATAGAACATGATCATCTAAATTTGGAAAAACATAAAGAACAACAATTCGTTTAGAGAAATAATTACCATATTCAGTCAACACCAAAAACCTAAAGCTAGAGGGAAATTAACGATTAAATTTAACAGCATTTCAAAATCTAAAAGATTAAATTAACGAAATTAAAACCGGCTTACCTTCAATAGAATCAAATCATTGGATAATTCCTCACCTTCATTGACATCTGTAGCAGTTCAACATTATGGCTTCTGAAACCACAATGATCAATGAACTTGAAGAACCCAAAGAACCTAAAAAAAACCTTTTATTGCTTGATTTGGAAGTAGTAAATTATAGGGTAAAATACGATGTAACCCTAAATTTTGCACTTGAAAATGGTTTAATTCCTAAACTTTTTTAGTGAATGTTTTAATCCCTAAACTTGTTATAATGAATGTTTTAATCCCTAAACTTGTTATAATTAACTGTTTTAGCCATTTGACCTGCTATAGCAGGTTATAGGGGTGTTCAAAATCCCGATGAACCCGACGAACCCGATCAACCCAACCCAACCCGATGTAAAATAACCCAACCCGAT
>LUCG01184798.1:0-14041 GCA_001633085.1 Carthamus tinctorius | reverse complement strand
CACAACCAAAAAGTGGTTTACATTTGAACCCAACCCTATATATATATATATATATATATATATGCTTTTATTCACTCTGAATAATATTCAGGGTGAATATTGCCACATGGCACGATTTTAGTGGTCCTCACGTTCATAACCAAAATTGAGTTCACGTTTGATTATTTGAATCTAACCCTATATATATATATATATAGTATTAGGTTCAAATGAGAAGTGCTAAAAAATGAGAAGTAGAGAAATGATCTCCACCACTCGTCCGGTCAATAAAGGCGGCTTTGTTACTCATGATAAATGTTGTAATATATTCATCACGAAAGTGTGATTCATGATGAATAGCATTTCAACATTCATCATGAATGTGTTACTCATGATATTCATCCTCGATAGGGATATGTGGCGTGTTGTGCATCGTTCTCCGGTTCCTAACTAGCTAGGTTCCTACGAAATATATATGTGGGTATACATACAGTCGAGTTCAAACGAAAATGGTACCTTTTTAGGATAATAAGAAAACGGGTCAAATTACATGTGATTTTACACTAACATTACGTACAAAATCGAATGTGATTCATGCGACTTTGCCCTGCGACCTAAAGACGAGGCCAAGGTCACCCGCACACCATTTTTGACACTTAATGTAAAATCACATGTGAATTTGCACGTGATTTAGCCATTTTCAAATTCTCTTAAATAGTTAGCATTCTCATTTGATCCTCCTCTCTCTCTCTCTCTATATATATATATGTGTGTGAGTGTGTGTGTATACACGCACACACATGTGTATGTATGAATAGGGAAGCAAGAGTTTTGATATCTCACATGTTAACAATGACGATGAGCTATCTGTTTGAAACTTGAGAAAAGGGGGTCCTTGCCACTTGACGTTTTCGCCTCCCATTACACAGATGGCTGTCGCTGAGACTGCCTTTTTCCACATCTTCATGAACCAGGGAAAATTCTTTGGTCCATGGACTCAAAGGAATTAAATGACTGTCATCCTTCGGACCTCTTCTTCTCTCCTCATGTCGTTTTACATTTTCCGAAAACTCATGAAACGTTCTATTTATCTTTGCTATCCCCCTCTCCACCGGTTCTACAACGTGGGAAACCGTGAACTTCATGTCGTCAACGATCTGTAAGAAGCAAAATTATTAGAACCAAAAAGTGATCGATTAAAAAAGTAGTAGTAACCGAGGGAGGAAAAAGAGCTCACAATTTCACCGCTTCCAATGACGACATCACGAACACTTTGATGTAACTTGGGACGCTTGGGTCTGTCGTCATGGCAACCAAGGCGTAATCTGGGGGTTCTCTCACTGTCTCGGACCTCCTCTGGATCCGCTGGTGCACCTAACGAGGCATAGTCGCTCATCACGGAAACGTCACGCACACACCGCTCTCCGCGTTTGTAAGGGACAGCTGGGTAAACATATAGGTGCACCACCGCAGCAATACCCATCTGTTTCACAGTTTCAACTACATAGTTAAAGCAATCCAAACAAGCTCAGTATGTCCTGCCCAGAGGTGGGATGGAGGGGTGTCAGACACCTGATGTGACCACCGTCCCAAAGAATAGAATGGTGCACAATACATGGAAAAAGACTAACAAAATCACATGATAGACAGACCCACATGCGAGCGTTTATATATAAATAAACACAATAAAACCATAACTAAACCCCAACAAGCTCCTCAAGTTGTAGCATAGGCATCTATCGTGCTTAAATTCCCAAACCAAAGATAAACTAGAATTTAAAAGAAAAGAATAAAAATATTATCCTCAAGGGTAGCTCAACAGGTAAGACCTATGCTTTGCTCCCCAAAGGTGACTAGTTCAAGTTCCCATAGGGCCACCAGAGAATTAAATTTCAGGGCCCCATGGGATTAGTCGAGATGGACATAAAGTGGCCCAAACACCGACAATTATTTAAAAGAAGTCTTTGACATAAAACAAACTCTATATTTCCCATATTCCATTCACAGAGAAGAAAAGTGTAGAACAACATGCAACCCTTAGAAGGTGGAAGAACTCATATTCACCAAAAACCAATCAAAGAGAGCATAAGCATTCTTCACGTTGATACGACCTTAGTATTTTTATTATTTTATTATCAAATAATTATTTATGGTATTTTATTTATTAGGCAAGTATTATTTTAGGTAAATATTGGGAATCAGTTATATTAGGATATCTTTTAATTATAAATAGGTTATTAGCGTTATAATTTTCTTATGCTTAATTGTGATTTTTAATATCATTGGAGGGTTGGTTTACCTCTCCTAAGTAAACCGTAGGAGAGCCGATTGACCTCTCGAACGTCGATTATTCTATCTTCTTATTTTCTTTTCGCCTTTTTAAAAATTTACCCATTTTATTCGTATCAATTGGTATCAGAGTTGTCGATCCAGGAAAAAAAGGGAAAAAGAGGGGTCGAAACACTGTTCACGTCGATACTGTTCATCATGAAAGCATTGTTCACCACGAAAACACTGTTCATCGTGAAAAACACGGTTCATGCCGGTACTGTTCATCACCGGAAGAAAAAAACCCACCTTGCATTCTGCAACATGTCAGATTTCTTTCCGACAGCCATGACGAAGATTGCAGACGTGGAGAACGATTTGGTGCAGTAGAAGGCGGAGACAAGGGAGAGGATCGCAAAACTGGAGAAATCAACAGGCCAATCAACACGCGGAAGTGATGAAGCTGTTGCTGCAGCAGGCGTAGGCCTCCAAGCCACCGCCGACACCCATGATGGCCGTACCGGTCAGCACCCAGCCGTTTATCCAGTTGTCAGGCCTGGTTTTTATGAGCGCTAGTTCCCGATACCACCATTCCAGGAGGCCAATAGTGATAAGGTTGGCCGTCGACCGATTTATGGCTTTGGCGATATGAAACCCATGATCACGGCACCAATTGTTAACGAAGGCACAGAAAATAAAGAGGAAAAAGAGAATGGGAAGAAAGTATCGCTGATTGAAGAGAAGAGAGGTACCATAAGAAGAAAACGGTCATCGAAAGACATAGTTGATGAAGGAGGCGACCAAGCCACAAAGATATTGTCCGCCGATCATTTAGAGAAATTAGGGTTCCACTTGGGACCAGACCCAATACAGCCAAATGCGGATTTCCTTTATTTGTTCTATCCACCTTGAGGACAAGGTGTTTTTTTGGGGGCAGAGTAATGATACGATCTAAATTAGTATTTTTATTAGTTTATTATTAAATAATTATTTATGTTATTTATTTATTAGGTAAGTATTATTTTAGGTAAAGATTAGGAATCAGTTATATTAGGATATTATTAGGGTTGTAATTTTCTTATGCTTAATCTGATCGGTATTTTTGATATCATTGGAGGGTTGGTTTACCTCTCGAAAGTAAACCGTAGGAGAGCCAATCGACCTCTCGAATGTCGATTATTCTATCTTCTTATTTTCTTTTCGCCTTTTTATAAGTTTACTCGTTTGATTCGTATCACATGTCTCTTTGACCCTACGGACATCACGATCGGAGTCCTCAACACCAAAGACCAACCAAAAGAAGAGAGGATCCATTAGGTCAATCTTGCTGATATCACGATCAGATACGAAACTGAGGAGGCGTTGGTTCGCATAATGGAATTTGATGGAATTGGAATCCATCGAAGTAATTTGACTTTGAAGACCGGCCTTGAGAGGACATTCTCTTTCTTGAGCTTTCGTGGGTTACAAGATCGACTAGCACATCCAGCTTACTCTCTCAACAGCTGCCCCCGCAACGTCGAATGAAAGAGGTGGCCGGGTTCTTTTTCTATGACCCTTTTGATATGGTAGGCCCGGCCCCAGGACCCCTATCCCTTATGTTTAGGAATTGGAATGGAATTTGATGGAATTTGACCATGCTTTTAGTTAGTAGGAATTCAATTCCTTCACTTAAGCCGATGAACGATGATTTCCTTAAACTGTGGAATTCAAAGGATACCATCAAGTTCATTCCATGAACCAAACATCACTAAGGAATTTGGTCAAAGGAATTTGTCATTCCAATTCTATCAAATTCCTTTAAATTCCGCAAACCAAACAGCCCCTTAGGATTCAAAGATGCTCATCTTATTCCTAATACGATGACAGATCACTTTTACCAAAGCACACTCCATCCGTCCTGCTTGCACCTAATCAAATAGTTTCCAAGACTGTGTTTGGTACATGGGTGATCCCCACAGGACTTAGACATACAGACCCTGAAGTCTGGTTGAATACAGATTGTAGTTTCCAGAAACCGCAAATAAGTCCCCCAACTTAGAAATAAAAAGATTCATATTTGAACTTCAGAATGACAATTTAGTCCACAGACTTGTAGACAATAACATCCACGTTCTCAGAGGCTGGAACAGACAGAAAATTACCATCTTTTGTTGAAATTTACAAAATGTTCCGTATTTTTTGATAACCCCTGAACTTTCAAGAATGTTGCCAAAATCAAATCAAATTTGCTATAAATAGAGAAAGGAGGGAATGCTAGAAATTAGATACCAAGGAAAGAGGCACATGACAAGTACACTCGATGCTATCCTATACTGAATATGTTTGATAATTACTTTAGATGTCATATGCTTAGAACATGGCCACAGAACAAGTAATTTTAACAGAGTAATACAAAAATAGCATGAAGCTGTCATTCTTTTGTTCTCATCTGCAATAATGAAACGGGACCCTTTATTTAACTGCAATGTGATCAGGATCTAGCTTAGGAATGGGTCATGAAGGATCAGAAATTAAGAATTGGGATTGACGAGTTATCTAGTCCTCTACAAGATTCTTTACGGGTATTGTTAGCTGTACTTCCGGCCTCCACACCACAGTTGTATGTGTATATAGTCACATTTAAGTCCAGGGTTTCCGTTTGTATTTTATCATTGACCCACACCTCCACAATGTACATATTAGCTATACGGGTTCTCCCCTTCCGTAATGGACTTCAGTCTGAAACCCTAAGAAACTGTTGACTGCACCATCTACAAGAAAAGACTTCAATCCATCCATATCTCATTTTCATTCATTTAAATCCTTTTGGTATCATTCACATTACAGATGTCATTTCTATTTTATTCTATTTCTTTTCTATGTATGAAAGGCTTCAAAATCATCAAATAATAATTGAGAAATTACAATAGGAACATTTATCAGTCCAACTAAACTAGTTCCAACAGAAGCTGTAGTTAACTAAGCAATTATGACTGGTTTGACATGATTGTGAAAGAAGGCTTAAGGATATATTTTTGACAATCTGCTACTTCAGATGACAATCCAAAAGTCTTATCACATCCGTAAGCAGCAACAACAAATAGCCTATCCCTGTCAATGCTATGTTTTGGTGCAGACACAAAAGACAATGCTATGTTTTAGAGGAACAATCAACTAGCTGGAAAACAAAACGCACCTCAATGCAGATTATATAATCTTGTATACGTGTTTTTAGCTCCTGGGCCAAAGATCCTTTTAAGGCTCCCATAGAAAAAAGAAAGGCAACAGCAACACCTTGCCACCATGTCAGGAATACTATTGACTTGAACGTCAAGAACTTGGCCAAAGGTTTGATTGGTGCTAGTTTATCCTTGCTAACTGAATAGAACTGCACAAGGCAATACAATGCCCAGCTCTGGCTGAAGTTAAGAACAACCGCCAAGTATGGATAGCTGCATAAAAGTAACACACATGTCATTACAACAAAATAGCAGAGACCTATCCAAAACCAGTTGGGGTAAGCTCAAAAGTGGAAACACTAAAAATATATTTGCATCCTTAGGCTTTAACATCGCAGGAAGAGTGCAACAGTTTGCAATCATATTTGATAAGCAGTTGGCCTACTCAATACACAACACACATTTGTTCTAAATGAGAGCTACCTTAAAGAAAAATTTATCCAATAAAAAGAAGCATAATGGTGAGCATTGGTAATTACCAATAACAAGATGAACTGAAGATAAAAGTTTAAGCTAATAATGTAGTGTAATTTAGAAGTATCTTACGCATATCCCCACTCGAACTTCCCTTCCCCATAAACGCCAAGATACTGAAAAAACATTGCTAATGGCGCACAGAGCAGCTTCAGTATCATCTGGAATCAGGAAACTTAAATCAAATGAAGAAATGGATCAATCCCCAGCACAACAAGGAAATACAACTATTAGAAACATTGACTATACAGAAATCCATACATATTGTACAATGCCAATTTTCACTGCCTGATAGAAGTCAGGACCAAGATACCACTCCCTAAGTAAGCAACTCAGCGGGAAAGGGTGTTCCACGACTCCATAAGCAGCATATGATTCTTCTATAAGGGGTATGCTGTAGCTGATAAGACCTTTACTTTCCATGAACCCAATAGTACTGTTCTCTCCACCTTCAATCAGCATAGTCTTAGTCAAAAGCAGGTAACAGAAGACACATGAAGCATGAACAATCAAAATTACAAGAATAAATATCACGACTATAAGTCAAAGGATTACTTAAATGCTGTGGAGTAAAGGGAGGTAACACAAAGACCATAAAATCAATTGCGAGCCTAACGGATAACATGAGTGGCCAAATGCTGAGTGTTCTTTTTGACATCTTACACAAACCGTTTAAGGGTTCAGAATTGGTAATTTCAGAATAATAGCTGATGTACGTTCTTATTTATTTTCTATTACCAAGTAAAAACAGAAAGGTTGATTTGTCAGCTAAGTGGTTAGAAGAGAATACAATTTATGTAACAAAGATACTTGATTCAAGTGAACTTATATACACTATATTAAATGTATCATAGCAAACTTAACACATTGGTAGTTTGGTACATAATAGATGAACTTCATTTCAGAAGAAAATCATTTGCAACTCATTCATGAAAACATATCAAAGTTAACTTCATAACATTAATTTATTAATACAAATAATTAAACGTCAAACACAATTGAAAGCTATTAACATATATCAAAGTTAGCGTCAGTACATACTCATCCATGTCAAGTACAGCGAGTATATATAGAAATGTGATATTGAACATAATAAATAATTGAAAATGATTTATGTTGTTTTAAGTGGGATGGTTCTTTTAGGATGGGTTTCATATTTATTAAATTATTCTGATAAACACTTGATACATGAATTTCATATTCATATTTATAGCTTGCTTGATATACATGTAGGATGTAGCATACTAGTTACATAGACACGCCATACTGGACATTTTGTTGGAAATATGAAAATAGAGTTTTATGTTTTTTAGATAATTTTGTTCACCATATTTCATGCTTGTTAAATTATTCTGATAAACACTTGATACATGATTTTCATATTCATATTTATAGCTTGTTTGATATACATGTAGGATGTAGCATAATTTACATAGACACGCCATACTGGACATTTTGTTGGAAATACGAAAATTGAGTTTTATGCTTTTTAGATCATTTTGTTCACCATATTACAGCATTCACAATCAATACTTTGTATATGCAATACATTCATTCAATATGCAAAGGAAGGGATGGTTCATGCTTCACCTCATAAAAGATACAGACGGTTGTTGATTATGCATACTTATAATGGCACATAGATTTTTATGCATACTTATAATGACAGAGAGATGTATGAGCATAACCACTAGCTAATAAGTGTACATTTTCTAATGTTCCCTTCTATACCCATTAACATCATCCCAAATACAGGCCCCTTGTTATGGGCAGAGAAAAATAACGATCCTGTCGCAGAAATTTGGTACCATTTAGACGTGTAAAGAATTTTCTACAGAAATACTAGCCACAACAGTATAGGTTTATGTATATTGTCTAAGCAAAGTTACAACTGACAGCATCTTCAACCAGTAGTCAACTAAAGGGCCGTTTGCCAAATGCTGATAGAGTAAGCGTTTTATCGGCAAGATTCACCACCCTCACTTCCCTTATTACCAGGTAAGATTCATGGTCCTTCCATGCCCTTTACTGAGTAAGATTCTTGGTCCTAGCCATGCTCACTTGGTAAAGTGACCCGGTAAGTGTTTACTCGATAAGTATAGTACACCAAATAAACTATGAAAATATCGATCCTTCACCAACCAAATTCCAAGTTACGAAGGTAATCATGTGCTTTACCATGAAGCTTGTAGCCAGCTAAAATTAACCTTGCTACCATGATAAATGAGTTGAAAATATGTACCACAATACCATTTTTCAATATAAATCAATCATCCATCAACAAACAACTTAAACTAGAAACTAGAAGGGAAATTATTAGAGAACGTAAAAGTCTACGGTATTCTTCAGCGGCTAAGGTCCCCTAAAAGCCTTAAAACAGAACCGGTATGAGCATTATCAGAAGTTGTCAACCCAAAAAAGGAACATCTTCACATACAAGACAAAAAACCACATATAGAACAATATCTATAGTTGACTTTATAAAATTTGGAGAGCGTGCAGAGGACCTTCAGGAACACAAACAACCATCATGAGGGCCTTAGGAACATACCTAAGCAGGCTATCAGATAACGTGCGAAGCAATATAGGGCAAAAGCTTCATACCAGTCCCTGATTATTTCATAGTTGAATGCAGCATCTGCATCCAATAGTGACAAAAACTGTATAATTTGGAAAACTGAAAGTTAGACTTGTTCACGAACGACTGATTGAATGGAAAATCAGTTGCAAACAAATGCAAAACAACTAAAGCCAACAGAAAATAGTTTGTAAGCAGAATCTGTTTTATGACTGATCATCAATCTCAACAGGAAAAAGAAGGCACAGATGAGCTCATGGATCATAAATAATATTTCAACAAATGTTTAGGAGGGCATAACAAAAAAACTAATTATTTCTAATTCTAAAGTATGTCAAATATGAACAAATTAATTTCCCAGGAAGTGCAGAAACTTCTTCATAATGTGGCACAACAAGTATCTCTTGAACAAATTATATAACTCCTCCAATCATCCAAATACTTATGACTCTGAAGTTATGATCGTCAACATTGCTTCATACCGTAGATTGCCCTTAAACGATTAATAGACAGAGTTCTTAAGCATTGAAAGCAGATCACTTATTCTTATCCACATAGTAATATCATCATACATAACTCATTTGCCTTCATAATTCCTTAGCCTCCTACCAACCAGAAGACAAAGAAATCAAACATAATAGAAGTCTCTGAAAAAAGTGTATCTTAGTACTTAGTAAAACTACTTTTGCCTATTAGATTACAGAACATAGCCAGATGCCATGCATTTCGCCAAAATATAAAATACTTAGCAAGAAACACCTAAAGCAATAAAGGATTCCACAAAGTTAATATTATTGAATGATATGCCGACATTTTCCATCTCTACATAAGTTCAGTCCCTTTCTTTCCTTTATCATATACTTTTTCTTCATGGCTTGCTAGGGGGAGGGCATAGGAAGAACTCTGTCCCTTCCACACTAAATGGGTTATCCTATTATTCAAATACATAGTTCATGTTAGAACCTCAAAAATGTCAAGCACTTGTTAACATGTACAATAACATCTAGATCACAACCGGGCTCCAACTGGCTAACAGTTTTTGTCTTGCCTTCTGGCATCATTCAAGTATTAATTGGTGCATCCACCGATGCCCTCTTTGTTCTCCGTCCCAAAAAAGAAATGCAACCTTACCACTCTGGTTAGCCTTTAGATAAAATAAATGCAACATTTCCTTCTTCTAGTAAGTTCTTAATGGCATGCTAATCAACATTTTTGCCCCTTAATAATCATTAATCAGAATTAGTAACTTTGATTATGGTCCATAAGTTTTCTTTAATTTTGTCCTAATTAAGAGGGTTTTAGACACTCGGTCATAGACAAGCTTTTTTATTAAACTATGTGCCAAGTGCCCAAATCAAACGTTGTATTTTATCTTGGGAGGGATGAATGAAGCATACAAGGGCGCATAAGACCTATCTAAACTAAATATAGACAGGTAAAAAAATTGTACTAAATAAATAAGAGATTACGTTAATCAAAAGAATCCAATAAAAACATAAATCATTAGCGCACTCATAGGTATTTTTTTATATTTCTCAATAGCACAAGGCAGATTTCAGAGAGCAGGAAAAAGATGTTTTACATTGACTTGCCAATGATCGGTCCCATCCATTCCTTTATTGTATTATCTTTGACTTATATACCACAGAATAGTGATATTTGAGCTTTATTCTTTCAAGAGAACACATATAAATTGATATGCATACACATGCATACATACATTACACACACAATACACTATTTATATGTGAGTATTCATGTTTCGTAAAATGACATCAACTTGTCCCAACTTTCTCTTTCGTCAAGCTTAACATTAACACGCAAATCATTAATAAGGTGTGCCTCCTATTGGAAGGTTCCCTTCTAATTTAGAATCAGGAGAGGGTGAGACCTTAACCAAAACCACAGCACAAGGACATGTGATGCCTCAACTAAGCTTTTTTTACGTTACTATAAGCACTCACATTGTCGCCATATTACTCAAAGTACTGTCTAGTGTCTTGGTAAATAAGTTAAAGTACACACAAAAAAGCACAAGCACCAACAAAGAAAACACAATATAGAGTGCAATTTTCGTACCGATTCCAATGCATAAACAGGAACCATCAGAACGATTCCGATTAAGAACTTCTGCTCCTGAAATCAAATTAATTCTCACTGCCATCAGCAGCAGATGCTAACAAATACAAGATCATAATAACAAAACTTGTGTGCTAAATGTTATAACAAAATGAAGAAGGCTGATTGAGAACATCATGTTAGACAAGGTTGCAAAACTCGCTAGGCAGTACTCGAGCGACCGACCCCCTTGTAGAGAGTACTCGGATTAGGTGGGGAGTACTCGGGGAGTACTTGGATTGAGATTTTTGATGTATAAATTTGAAAATTATACATATAACATGTTAATAAATCTTAAATAATCAAATATAAAGATAATTCATAATTGTTCATAGCACCCAATATGTATGTTTAAAAACACCAACATAAGTTTGAAAATTCATGAATCAATCGAGCAAACTGAACCAATCGAGCAAGAAATCGACTTTGCTTCAATCAGTTGCTGCCTCAATCAAGAAGACAAGAACTGAAAATGAAAGAAAATGAGACATTGCAACCTAAAACCAATTTTTTTTCTCTTTGACCGGCTTTGACCGACTGGACCGCCTAGGCCGAGTAGGAGCGCCTACCGAGTAATGAACCAATTAACCCCTAATCGCCTCAGAACTAGGCCGAGTACCGAGTACTCGGCCGCCTTAGCCGATTTTTACAACACTGATGTTAGACGAAGCATGGACTGTAGAAGGCAGAAATAATTGATATAAAAAAGAAAATCCAGAGTTTGAAAGGATATATGAAATATCAAACCTCAGGCTGATTGTAAGCAGCTAAATGCTCAAAGACAAGATATGTGGAAAGAAAAAGAGCAACAAGTACACAAATGCTTGCGCTGAAGATCGTCCAGCTGTAAAGAAATGTTCGTTCAGCACCAAGGTTGCTTGGCCACATCGACCATGGTCTGCTCGAGGACTCTGCCAAACTGAGAACTAGAAATAGTAAAAGAAGTACTACTCTCCATCCTACCGAAAACATTTGATGACGTCTCTTCTACTATGACAACAAAAGACAGCACTATATCAAAAAATGTGAAAATAAATCCCAAAATTATGTCAGTGAAGCATAAGGCATATAGGAGATCAGCTATATATTAAATACAACTATGCTGACCTTGATACTTGTGTTGCATTAATCAAGAACACATCGATGTTGAAATCTATCAGCTCCAACTCAAGTTTAGGGCCTTCGATTAATATCCGTAAACCAATAAGGTTGTCGTGGTATGTGAGGATAGGCTGCTTGAAATAAGATGACGAAATCAACAATACCAAGACAAGGAAGCCTGCAAAGATTTCACATTATTAAAACGAGGACGTTAAGATATGGGAACGGCAACACTTGGTAAATGCTAAAAAGACAAGATTTCTTTATTAAAGTTACTCTTAGATAGACTTAATGTTCTTATTGAGGATGAGCAGGATTCCAGGTAAGAGAAAGTAGAAGCATGATTTCATGTCAAAACTACAAACAAGAAACTTCGTTAGCTCTGCTCCCATGCCTCATTGACGATATCCCTTGCATATGGCAAACTTTTATGACAAACCTAATAAAAATCTGCATGTTTAAGCTTAAAGCCACACTTCTGATGAGAACCAGATAAGTAAATGAATGAGATGCACAAAGTAGAAAAGGATAGATGAATCTCAGAGAGAGATGACAAAGAAAAATGAGAATCACTTCTATGTTCAGTGCGCTAAACTGGTTGGTTCACCCCTTAAAACTGCAGAAGCCCTAGAAGGCAGAATTATAACATATCTTTCAAGTTTTTAGCTGGGAACACTAGCGAAAGTAATAAAGACAATTGTTATGGAGAAGGCTAAGAAGCGGATACATCTCGCGACAATGGCTTTGGATAAAGTATTGCCAACAGAAGTTAAATGCAATTTAGGCATCATAAATTGGATACTAGAAACATGTCATAAGCTAGGAAGTCTAAAATTTAAAAGATATGTGGACAACTATTCTTTTTGTTAGCGTGGTTGTAGTCATGTACTTTCGTCTCAGCCATGCTTCAACTGTTGATCAAAAGATCCGATTTATAATCGCCACTTCGCCAGGGTCATCTAATTGAACATAAATATGTGGTTTAAACATTCAACTCCATGTTGCAGTGTAAATCATAATTACCTTCCCCTTGAGCATAAAAAAAGCAACCTTTTTGAAGCAGCTATATATTTGACATATTAAAGGTGGATGTGATGACTGATGACATTTCATTCAGACAACAGGAATGCATGTAACAAGCACCAACCATTAATTTGTTAATATTCAAGGCATTTTATACAAATGAAACTATATATGAAATGGAAAAGGAAAAAAAAAAAGCAAACCAAGTAACCAACCCACCTGCACATTCTAATTGGGAACTCAAACATTCTACAATCCAAGCAAAACATGTTTCTTGATAAACCCCAATCCCCAAAACCCGACGAACTTTTGAAAGTTAATCAAATTGATTCAAATAATGTTTCCAACAACAGAATTAATAACTCCTTAAAACATATATGATTGATCAACCACAAACAACAAAAAATTAAACGTCAACTGTAAAAATTAACCTCAAATACGCATAAATATCAAACAACTGAATGTGTACGAACTGCTATACAAAATAAAACCCTAGAGAATAATGATTCCACTTACAGAAAAAGCGTCACAACATCGATAAATAGAACGGTTCCACAATGTATTCAAGTGAGGTTTTCCGATGATTTATTTGACGGAAAACGGAGAGGAATCTCGCCGGAAGAAATTCCGGACCTTTTTTGAGGAAATTTTCCGATTACGATTCTTGGCTTGGCGGTTGGGAAAAGAAGAAGGGGCTTTGCGATATTCGTCCGTATAAAGTGACAGCGCTCGCTCGGTTTTTTACGTGACTGCTCCACATATATTCAAAAAGTAAGTTGATGACGTGGCGATCTATGTGTTGTTGGAGTCTTTTAATTGGTCCGTAGTTTTTAAAAGTGTTTTTCTGCCGTGACCGGTATTTGCGATTTGTTTTTATTGGATAAACCTTTGCTTTCACATGAAAATACGATCAACTTTGCATGAAGGAAAAGAAAAAAAAAACATATATTGATTTTAATTAAAATAAAAGTAAGTTATGGATTTGATCCCTGAGGTTTGGTAAAAATTACGGGTTTAGTCTCTTAATTTTATTTATTACATAATAATCCTACAGGTATGTAGTTTCTTATATATATGGTCTCTCACATCAACATCTGGTAGCGGAAAACTGTTTGTGCCACTCTGTGGCCACAATATCACCACAATGAGGATGCAAGTATACAGCGTCAATGGGATCGCTACAAGTAATAAAGTGATAAATAAATCGAGATCGTATCCACAGGGATTGGTTTTCAGAATTTCGAATACAGAGTTGAGAATACACTGATTTCAATTAGAG
>LUCG01184730.1:0-10630 GCA_001633085.1 Carthamus tinctorius | reverse complement strand
AAACTTTATTTTTGAGTCTATTGTGTGTCAAAATGACCGGTAACCGGGTTAGCCGGTAAACTCTGGCGATCTTCTCCGGCCACCGTTCTTCTTCTCCGGCGAACTTCTCTGGCCACCGTTCTTCTTCTCCGGCCACCTCCACCGCCAACCTCCATCGCCAGCCTTCACCATCACCGCCAACCTCCACCGCTGACCTCCACCATCACCGCCACTGACCTCCACTGTCACCGTCGACCTCTACCGTCGCTAGCCTCCACCGCAAACACCTCCGGCCGCCGTCCAACTGCCGGTAACCGGTTGATGACCAGTTGAGCAAGTCACCATACACACTATAGACTCTAAAATAAAGTTTGATACATACAAAAGGAATTTTTTTAGGTTGATACACACACAATAGTATATTGGGGATACTTGGATACATTTTGAAGAAGTAATCCCTTATTATTAAAATAATGATAATATTTAGTAATTATAATTAAATTGATATGTNAAATTAGTTTTTTAATAATAACAAATCAATTTAAAATAATGTTTTTTAGTTTTTAAATAAATTAATAATTATGAAATTAAGTGTTTGGATATATGTGTAATTTTGTAGGTTTTACAAGGATATATATGTAATTTCAAAGTTTACAAAGATTTATACGTAATTCATGAAGTTTGCAAGTATATAAATGAAATTCTCCCTTTTTAAAAGCGAACGAAACATTCGGTAATTTACAAAATAGAAACAAAAATACACATAATTGGTGTGAAACCCCCACCCAAAAGCACCGACAATATGGGTGTGCATTAGTCAGGTCGGTTGTGTTCGGGTGCGCAAACAAAAAATCGAATTGGAATTTGAATATGGAAACTAAACCTTGAATCTGAGTTGGGATTTATGGGCCGGGTTCAAGTATAGAACTAAATTTCATACTTGTTAACTTAACTTTTCAACAAAACCCAACCGTAGTAAAAAAACAAGTACAACTAATAATTGAATTTCATAGAATCAGAACTTAATTTCATGCTAATATTAATGACAATTGATATGCGTACGTATTACCAATTATCAAAAACATTTTACAACTTTTTTATGACTATTTTATTTTTTCAATAATAAAATATCTTCTTGTAAAATTGTTTAAGAAAAAAACAAAAAACAAAATACTTATAAAAAATAAGCTAGATTAAGGCCGTGTTTGGCAAAAATAAGGTAGCTTATAAGCTAGTCCATCTTAACATGTACCAGAAGCTAGCATTTTGAAACGCTGCTTTGAGTAGCTTTTAAGACGTTTTTTCCAGTTATATCCTTATTAATATTAATTATTAAATTCAAATATACCATTTTTTGTCATTTTAGTATTTTACATACTCATAAGCTGGTTTTTCCCAAACATAATTTGTTCATAAGCTAGCTTATCAGCTAGTTTGCCAAACATAGTCTAAGCTAGTACGTGTTTGGATGGATCATAAACTAGTTTATAAGATAGCTTATTGAAAAGCTACTTGGAGTAGCGTTTTGGAAACTTATATCTTTATGTATCTAAAACTTTTGCCATGTTGAGAATTAAAATTCAAATTTTGAAAGAAAAAAAAAACAATCAACTCAATAATTTCTTAATTCTGAAAACTACAATATTGAAATACTTCATATATCTAAAAAATATATTTTTCTCCCTAACCATTTAATTTCAAGAAAATTATCGATCAAAATACAAAAATAATATCTTTCATAGATAATTATTTCTGGAGAATTATGCAAATTTTAAAAAAGTGAATGTACAATAAAATGAAAGCTACAAATTTTGCAAGAAGCATTAAAACAAACCAACACCCGACAAAAAGAAAGCTAAAACAGAAAGAAGAAACTCACAACAAGACTAAAGCAAACACGACAAAGGCAAAACACGACCAACAACGAAACCAACCATAGCTAACGACCATACGTACCAGAAACCACAAACCTACATATGGTCATCGTAACCATTCCCACCGCAACAATCCGTCTAAGAGATGCTTAGGTTATTGGCTCGAATCGAATTCCACTGGAAAGATAAAAATTGGACTTCAAAGCAACGATCAATAGGTTGAACATGCCTGCTAGAGAAGATCTTTTTGTTTTGATGCATCCAAACGAAGTAGGAATATATTCAAACAATCGCCTTGCAAACATGTCATCTCGACTTCAGAATAAAGAGCAAAGCAATTTCTCTGATGATATCACCAATGATAGACTTCAACTCCATCAATGAAAGATTTTCTTCCACAATTAAAAATCAACATAACATTTGACAAAGCAATTATCAGCAGTTTCTACCTCATTCCTGCAACAAGGGCAAAACATCAAATGAAGTCCAATCTTTTATCACGAAGCATCGAACTTACCTGCATTCTTCCCCATCTAAGACGCCACATGAAGGTACACACTTTCTTCGGGATTATAGTACACCATCCCATTGGAACCACAAACTTTAAAACCTTCAAATTTTCTACGCCATCCCATTGGAACCACAAGCTTTAAAACCTTCAAAATTTCTCTCTCTAAAAGTACTAAGAGCCTTGAGTGAGAAAGTACCATCATTTTTATGTTACCAAGTCCAAGTGTCCTTCTCGAAAGGACTTGAAGGGGTGCTGTTACTGTTAAGTAACGTCCTAAGGTTTTTGAACTCACAATGACATCTCCCATAGCTTCCCAAGACCACCCCTACAAACTCGCATCCTAAACCATTGGCCAATGACACCTGGTCTTGTACTGATACATCTCTTACAGGTTCTCAATAAAAAAATATTGGAAGCTCATAAAAAGTCTAATATTACCAAACCATTTATCAACCCAAAAATCATGCATCTTCTCTATTTTCTACCTTTTTTCCAAACCAATCCATGAAAGAAATATCAAGATTTTCTAAGTCCTTATCCGTTTCAGAGATTCTTTTGAAGCAAAAAGCAAGAATTTTGCTTAAAATCTTTATCTTCTACTATTTAAATAATTCGTTGGAAATACTATCTCACACAAACTTTGGTGGAAATGATGATAAATAAAATAACACCCGTTATACATAACAGCCTTCCTCCTAAAATACAGTATCCGCGTGTGGTTGAAGAAAACCGTTCGACAAATATTAACTTTTACCGACCGGTCGGACATGGTAAAAATAACATCATACCATAAAAATTCAAACTTTTTTTTGACATTATTAAACGATTATTATTAGATGATTTAGAAAAACAAAAGGTTATTAATTATTAAAAAAGAAAATTTGAAAGGTAGGATGAATTGTATTTGGACAATGATGTTTTTCTTGAAGAGGGTAGAGTGATGTTGTCCTGTAGCCCATGAGTGGAGAATTTTCATGCGTAAATCCCTGTAACAAAAGGGGGCACAACTGACAATTCACACACCATCATAAAAAAATTGAGTAAATTACGGTTTACGCCCCTATGGTTTGTTAAAAATTACGACTTTTATCTTTATAACTTAAAAATTACAGTTTTCATCTATATGATTTGCTATTTTCATCTTTACGGTTTATAATTTATTGTTGATTTGCTCATTATAGCTTTTATTATTTTGGTTCCTTGTACTTAGGCTTTGTTTGACAAACTAGCTGATAAGCTAGCTGAGTAGCTGTTGATTAATAAACTGGCTGGTAGCTGATAAGCTAGCTTATAAATGGATTATGTTTGACAAAAGCTAACTTAGGAGTATGTAAAATGACCAAAAAGGGTTGGATTATAATAATCAATATTAATAAAGGTATAATTAGAAAAAACTACAAAAAACTTCTGAGATGTTATTCCAACTAACGTTTCAATAAGCTAGCTTATGGTGCATCTAAGGCTATGTTTGGCAAACTAGCTGATAAGCTAGCTGTTGATTGATAAACTAGTTAGTAGCTGATAAGCTAGCTTATGAACAAATTACGTGTGGTAAAAACTAGCTTGTGAGTATGTAAAATGACCAAAAAGGGTATATTTGAATTTAATAATTAATATTAATAAGGGTATAATTGGAAAAAGCTACAAAAAACTCCCAATAAGCTACTTAAAGTAGCGTTTCAAAAAACTAGCTTCTTGTAAATGTTTGGATGGACAGCTAGCTTATAAGCTAGCTTAATTTTGCCAAACACAGCTTAAATATGTGCTAGCTTATTTTTGCCAAACACAGCCTAAATATGTACTAGCTTATAATCTAGCTTATTTTTGCCAAACATAGCCTTAAATGTAGCCCAAGAACGAAAGTTGAAGTAGACTACAAACTATGGGAAAGAAAATGACAATTTTTAAACCACAGGGACTAAAATTGTAACTTACCCTAAAAAATAAATATCAAGCAATAAAGAAACCAAGAAAATTATGAGAGAGAGAAGCAGGGTAAGTTTAAGATAGGACAGCTTTGTAGAGTACCCAAAACACCTCTCCATCTCTCTCTCTTCTTTTTTTTCTTTCTTTCTAACTTTCTCTCTCACATAGTCACACACTAACATTGCATATTCATTGATGGAAGGTGAATCAGTGGTGTCAATGGTTCAAATTTTGCTTTTTGGTGGTGAGAAGAACCTGATGCTCTCTTTTTGATGTGTGAGTGAGTGGTGCTTCTTCTTCTTCTTCTTTCTTTCTTCTTCTAAGTTTTTTGATCTTCATCTTCTTTCTCTTTATATTCTCTTTCTCATTTTTCTCAACTACCCAAAAAGAAAAGCTCATGAGATGAGGTTTGTTTGATGCTTTTTTGTGTGATTTCTTTCTTGAAATTAGTTTGTTTGAGGGTTTGAGTGTGTGTTTGTGTGTGAATCTTTGTGGGTTTCTTGAAAAATCCTTCTTTTTTCAATCTTTTTTTTTGTGGGTGTTTCCATTTTCAAGATTTATTTGTGTTTGTGTGTGAATCAATTGGTTCTCTTTGTGGGTTTCTTGAAATTTCTTCCCTTTTCTCAATTTTTTGTTATGGGTGTTTTCAACCTCAAGATTTCTTTATGTTTTGTGTGTGAATCTTTGGGGGTTTCTTGAAAATTCTTCCTTTTTTTCACCATCTTTTTCTTATGGGTGTTTTCCATCTTCAAGATCTCTTTATGATTTTGTTTGTGTTTGTGAGTGAATCAATTGGTTCTCTTTGTGGGTTTCTTGAAATTTCTTTATTTTTTCAATCTTTTTTTTTTTATGGGTGTTTTCATCTTCAAGATTTCTTTATGTTTGTGTGTGTGTTTGGGGGTTAGATTTGATGTACCAAAAACGACAAAAAGAAAAAATTGTAGTGTTTGAATGCTTCTTAGTATGAAAGATTGAAGCTTTTTTCTTTGTGATTTCATGATTTCTTCAACTTGATTCTTGAGTTCTTCTTCATCTTATGATTTTTTTTTTCAAATCATCAACATCTAGACCCAAATCTTGATGAACCAAATTGGTCTATTTTCTCTCTCTTTTTTCTCTCTGATTTTTATTTTCTCAAGATTTTTATGTGGTCATGCTCTACTGTTCACTATTTTAGACCCAAAGATCTGACTTAAATTTGGCCTTTATTTCTCTTCAATCTTCTTACTAACCACCTACACAATTACATCTAGACATAGGGATCTTGACTTAAATTTGTGCTTATTTTCCAAGTTTCCCCCAAGAAAAAGTTCAAATCTTTGAACCAAATCTTGGTTTTCATGCCTCAATTTCTCCTCTCTTTCTTCTGGGATGATGTTGATGTTAGTGGGTAATGGTTAAAAGCCTTTCTTCTTTGCATTTCTCACTTGATTTGTTTGAGATCATCTCTCAAAACCCACATAAAATAACACCTATTGAAGCCCTTTTCATCACTATAAACTTCAATCTTTGCTTGTGGGTTTTGTACCTTTTCAACTAATTTGGTTCTTTTCTTGCTCAATTGGGTTCTTATAAAAGCTTTAAGTTCTTAATTTGATGCTTCTTCAAGATCACATAAAATATGGTCTTGTGACTCATTTTTTGGGTTTCTTTCTTGTAAACACTCAATCTTTAAAATGTTATGCAGATGGGTTTAACCAAAGATTTCTTGTAAAGAAAGATTCAATCTTTAATCTTCTTTGATCATCATTAACATGTTTTCTAGATGGGTTTAACCCAAGATTTCTTGTAAAGATTCAACCTTTATTCTTATTTTAGATGGGTTTAAGCAAAGATTTCTTGTAAAGATTCAATCTTTAATCTTTATTGATCATCATCATCAACATGTTTTCAAGATGGGTTTAACCCAAGATTTGTTGTGAAGATTCAATCTTTATTCTTATTTTAGATGGGTTTAAGCAAAGATTTCTTGTAAAGATTCAATCTTTAGCCTTATTTTAGATAGGTTTAAGCAAAGATTTCTTGTAAAGATTCAATCTTTAGTCTTATTTTAGATGGGTTTTGGCAAAGATTTCTTGTAAGATTCAATCTTTAGTCTTCTTTTAGATGGGTTTAACCAAAGATTTCTTGTAAAGATTCAATCTTTGGTCTTATTTTAGATGGGTTTATTAAAGATTTCTTGTAAAGATTCAATCTTTAATCTTATTTGATGATCTTTTGACATGTTTTTGCAGATGGTTTTGAAGCAAAGATGGGTTGGAGTTATCTGATGATGATGATGATCATCTCACACCAAGGATGCCTTTAAATCAAGATAAGTGGGGGCATTTTGTTTGAAATTCTAGAGAGAGAAAGAAGGATCTAGAGAGAGAAAGGGGAGAGTACTACTAGTGTGTTGTATATATGCTGAAGGCCAAGTGTAAAGGGACAGTTGTTGAGAAGAAGAGTTCTTGTGACTGTTTAAACAGCACAAGAAGACATAAGAATATTAGCAGCAGATGATATCCCTTGATGATCATCCACCACCAGATCCTTCATCATCCCATCATCATCATCATCAAATCTCTCATGATCATCATCATCATCATCTCAAGATCAACAGTGATGATCATAAAGCTTCTGTTTCTGTTTCTGATTTAGATCTCAAGTGTTCAGATGCTGATCTTGATAACCCACTTCCCAATTTCTCTATAAGGTATATAGATATATATATAGATCACTTTGATCATGATTCTTAATTACTCAAATTTAATTTTTATTTTTTTTAATTTATTTTTAACTGGGTCAGATCCAAGGTAAACCCATCTTCTGATTTGTGTGATTTCAAGCTTTCTTGACCAGTGGGAGTCAGTACTTGGCTCAAATTTCATGAAAAGATCATATTTGTGTCCCCATTCTGCCCTTTGCCTTTGGTGTTATTTCTTATCAAGATGGGCCTTTTTATGTTTGATGTTTTTACCCATTTCAGGTTTAATCTGGTCAAACTTTTTGTTGACCATAAATCTTGTTTATATATGTGATTTCATGCCTATATTTTAAATCTTGACTTTTAATCTTGGTTTCTTGGAAATTGCTTCTTTCTGGCATGTGATATAGCTGATTTATCTTAGTTTTTGGTTAAATCTTGAAATCTTTTTGAGATAAAGATTGATTTCTCTTCATGGGTTCTTGAAAATTGCTACTTTCTGGTATGTGAAATTGCTGATTTGTGTTAGTTTTTGGTTAAATCTTGAATCTTTCTGAGATAAAGATTGATTTCTGTTATGGGTTTCTTGGATATTGCTTCTTTCTGTTGGTTTTTGGTTAAATCTTGAATCTTTTTTAGATAAAGATTGATTTCTTTTCATGGGTTCTTGAAAATTGCCACTTTTTGGCATGTAATATTGCTGATTTCTGTTAGTTTTTGGTTAAATCTTGATTTTTTTAAAGATAAAGATTAATTTCTGTTATGGGTTCTTGAAAAATTGCTTCTTTCTGTTAGTTTTTGGTTAAATCTTGAATCTTTTTGAGATAAAGTTCGGTTTTTTCGTCTTTCAGGGATCATGTTTTCGGTTTAAGAAGCAAAGATGTCGCTCGTAATTGGCCGTTTTCTTCGAAAAGTTTGCAAATCTGCTTGAGAAATGGAGTGAAAAACTTGTTGCCACCTTTCCAGCCTCTTGATTCAAAAAGGGATACCAACTCATCTAGATGCGATCTTGAAACCCGTTTGGCCCGAAATGAAGAAATCGTGAACGGTTTTGATGGCAAACCCATGGAAGATCGGTCCGAACATGTTGTTTCTGATGCCGCCAAATCAATCCATGAGCCACCCGTGAGCGTAAATTCAAGTGGGTCGAAAGAAAATAAGGAATCCAACCCGAGACCGGTTACGAAAAAGGGTAGATCGGTCACGAAACCGAATTTTGGCATCGAATCGGCCGATCAAACTGACCCCGCTCCAAACAGCTTCATCGTTTCGGAAACCATGGCGTCAAAAGTTTGCCCGGTTTGCAAGATCTTCTCGTCATCTTCTAACACGACTCTAAACGCCCATATCGACCAGTGTCTAACGGGGGAGGCGAGCATGAAGTGGACCGATAACCCGAAGGTTATCGTAAAACATCGAATCAAGCCTCGGAAAACGAGATTGATGGTCGATATTTACGAAACCGCCCCACGTTGTACGATCGAGGAGCTCGACCGACGAAACGGTACGAGTTGGGCCACGAATTCGAGTTTTCCTGCTCAAGAATTCCGGTTTCAAGAAGAGAAAGAAGAGCCGGTATTGACGACGAATGTCACCCCGGAAGGTAACGATAACGAAGGGGATGTTTATATCGACACCGATGGGACCAAAGTTCGGATTTTGTCGGTGCCGATGAAAGCGGGATCGTCGGAAAATAACGGGGCTCGGAAGTTACCGAAAGGCGTGAAAGGGGGTAAAATCGTCACCGGGAAGAAGAAAAGCAGTCTTTTTAAGGCAAAAAATCACCAAAAGTTTTTGAAACTTGGCTCTAATGCCCGGAAATTATGCTCGTCGAAGCCTTCTCGTCGTGATTCCGAGGTAGATTCTCAACTTCCACTACAACAAAATTGAGTATTTTATAGGACCAAACAAAAAAATGTCCTATCTAAATTGGTACAAAAAGTTTATAGGACGCTTTAAATAAATAAAGCTTCCTAGTATTTTATAGGACCAAACAAAAATGTGTCCCGGCTAAAAATGTTTCAAAAAGTTTATACGACATTGTTTAAAGTGTTCTATTACCTATTTTATAGGACACCAGTGTCCTCTAAAAAGATGGGTTTATAAGACACTTTTCAAAAGCGTTCTATAAAATTAGCTAATACGATACTTTATTTTGAAAATGTCCTAAAAACTTGTTACGAAACTCCAAAGTGTCCTATAATCTTATTGTAGCACTTTTAGATAAAACGTTTTTTTTATTTGGTCCTATAAAACACTACGTTATGATGCATTTTACTTTTAGGCGTCCCATAAACTCAATTTTGTTGTAAGGTTCTTAACGCATTAGAATCTTTTTATTTGTAATTTTTTCGAGAAATCTCGAAGTTTTTTTGATTAGTTTGTTGATGAACAGATAAGAAGCGGTGAAAAAGAAGTTGTTTTGATGGCGGAAAGTTGCGAAAAAGAGGTAGGCGGCAGAGAGCCGATGAAATCTCCAGCGGGTTTGACCATCGTAAGACCGCCGTGGGCGTGCTCGAAGCGGACGCGTCTTGGGAAGAAGCTCACCGTCAAGCGGCAGAATCTGGGATTACAAAACGACCCCAGAAAAGAACTCGTTGAAAGTGAGAACCCGTTACAAACTTGGAAGAAAACGAGAACCCTTTCACCGTTAACGGACCCGGCGGGTTCCAATCTTTCGAGGAAAGCCGACACGTTTTCGGCCGACGATATCGCGGGTTCGCAAGATTCGTATCCATCCCGAAGCTCTGATTCGGATCCCAATATCGGAGTCAACCGCAAGTTCTCATCTAATGCGAAACGAAAATTTTCGACTTTCGAGAAATCCCAAGACCGTTGCTTATCGATTGAAAAGTCTGGGCCTTCCCAGGATTCGTCAAGAGATGAATCTAGATCGGAAGAACACACATCCGGAAAAAGTTCGAATGACGAATCTTCCGTTGGAATCGAAACCTCAATCGAGGATGAATTACGTGACGTAGATTCCGTTAGAAACGAGAATCTACCCGATGACGATCGAGATCGTGGTGTTCCAGCCACCAGAATGATCGATGAAAATGAGGGCTTAATGGATTTAGGCAATTCTTTCGATCCCGAATTCTCGAAACCGGTCGACGATCATCCAAACGGGAAAAACATATTCGGAAACGATATCGAAGATGGCACGGAGGATGTCGAAAAGAATCAAGATTACTTTCACGAGGTCGACCCGATCCCGATTCCGGGACCACCCGGATCTTTCTTGCCGAGCCCCGGTGGAGATACGGTCTCCGAAGAGATTCAACCGATTAGGGTTCCTCCAATTGAAAACCCGCATAATCTCGACACGGTCGATCGAGACTCGATGTCGAATTCTCCCGTTTCCACGGTATCGAACCCCAGCATGGCGAGATCGGATTCAAGATCTTCCGAGAAGTTATCTTACCGATCGAATTCCGTTCAAGATGATCTGAGACCGGGTATTTCGATCGAACCCGAGTTCAAAAAATCTTTAACGAACGGTGGCGATGATTGGAGGCCCGTCAATCGTCCCGAAAAGGGTCTGTCTCCCACCGGTTTCAAGACCGATCAGCCATGTTGCTGCTCGAGAAAAGAGACGGTATCATCGTATTCAGTTGCTTCGAGTTATCAAGATTCGTTTTCGTTAAGGAAACA
>LUCG01184678.1:0-23843 GCA_001633085.1 Carthamus tinctorius | reverse complement strand
CCGTAACCGAAGATGTGTGGCTGAGATTCATCCTCACGTTCACAACCAAAATTGAGTTCACATCTGAACCTGACCCTATATATATATATACACACACACACACACATACATACACATATACTGGTCTCGTTTGGTTTGATTTGGTTTATACGACATATTTTGGTGTAAAAGGCACATACCTTTTTTTCCTTCTCTATGATCTCCCTAATCGGGCGATGTGCAGCAGTAACACACAGATTCTGCAATATCAACAAATATCAGGAGTCGTTCCCCCGTCACTCAAAATTAATTTTAAAAAATCAAAAAAGCATAAAGAAACCCAACCTTAAGGTCACTTCCGGAATACCCTTCGGTCATGCTTGCAACCGCATCCAAATCTATATCAGGAGCCAAATCTTCTTTCGCTAGTATAACCTTTAAGATCTTTGCTCTATTGGGAGCATCTGGTAAATTCACCATCAATCTGCAAAATTGAAGAGAACAACACATAAAGTATACAAATTTCATTTCAATGGAAGAAAAATGTATATTTCATTACCTACGAGGAAGCCTTCTAATAACCGCCTCATCAAGGTCAAACGGTCTATTTGTGGCTGCGAGTACGAGAACCCGTTCTGTATCTTTTGTGCGCAAACCATCCCAATTCACCATGAATTCGTTTTTCATTTTACGCATGGCTTCATGTTCACCCGGATTCTCCCTCCGCCCCAACATGCTATCCACCTTGGAAATACGAATTTAAGTACACTTTATCAATTACTAATTCAATAGCTAAAATTCACACGGGAAACATCCGCTCTACCCTCTAGGGGTAGCAGTCACGTCTGTGTACATCTCACCCCTCCCAGATCCTGCTAAATTTCGGTCCCGGAGAAAAATGGTCGACCCGGTTAAGCCTTTTTGTAATCGATTATGTAAACCGGTCCTGGTCTAAAAAAATATTTTTCTTTTTAATTTTTTTAGCAAAACTTTACTGTTATTGCAATACACTCTAATATATGTAATTGTTTCCCAATGGCTACTAAAAAAATTTGAAGCCCCGGTCCCAGTCCCTCGAAACCATCCAAAAACGTAACCGGGCCCGGTTCCAGTCCTCCGGTGGTCCCGGCCGGTTTGGCCATCTCTAGGATAAACTGGGTTTCTTTGCTCTCAATACAACATTTAAGATCAACGTAGAAGAAATGTTCCGAAATCATACTTCGTCCACAAAGACAACACTTGGCGAAATTTTGCTAGCGAGCGTAAAAACAGCCTTCACGTACTTTTCACCCTCACCGAACCACTGAGTAAGAGACACGAGAAAACAGAAGTGAGCAAAATGTTCTTTAATGAAGTAATTGAACTTATAATTGTAAAAAGGGACCTTTGATGTTATGCTTGACATAGATATATTTATGAAGTTAGCACCAGCTTCAGTAGCCACGGCCTTAGCAAGCATAGTCTTGCCAGTTCCAGGAGGCCCAAACAGAAGGATGCCCTTGCATGGCTGCATGTCAAAACAAAACTATATCAGACCTAAATTGTTTAAAACACATTCAAAAGTTTATAACAACGGCAATAACGTAATTAAATTAGGGCATAAAATGAAGATCAAAACATACGGACAAACAACCTACGCTGTTAATTGCAGTGCAATAGCGGTTATCAGTCATAAGCAAAATAGCGGTGGAAATTGTGGTTTCGATAATAGCGGCACAATTCAGCGTTATTTCACATGCATTTGGGTAAAATAGCGGTCCGCATTACCGATATTCTCAGTTTGGCCTCTTTTTATTCTAATACAACACCCTCGTAGCCGTTCATCTGGACTGTATGCACTTGTGCATAGAGATAGATTAAGTTGTTCTTTGATTAATATGCACATGTGCATATTACAAATTACATCTATACACAAGCGCATAACTGCATACAGTCCAGATGGAAGGCTGCGAAGGTGTTCCTCCGTTTTGAGGTTCTTTTAGGGTTTAAGTGAACCCGACCCATATTGTGTATGTATGTGTGTGTGTGTGTATATATATATATATTTGAAGAAATATTTTATGAACCGCTATACCACTGCAATAACCACTATTTCAAATCTAAGTCCTGGCCGCTATTTTGTATGTTGACCGTTGTAACAACATGATAAACAATAAAAGAAAAACAAACCAAGAATAAACAAGCGAGAGGAGTTGTTTAAGTAATTAACTTTAACCTCCTAACACCAAACCCCGTGGCTAGTTAAAAGCATAAAAAGTCAAAGTGAAAACCTTGGTCAATTGCCCCTTGCAGAAAAGCTCAGGTCTTTGCAGAGGGAGCATCACCAACTCCTTTAACGTATCCTTCACCTTTTCCAGTGCTCCAATATCATCAAAAGTTACTCCAATGTCACTAGGAGGTATAACATCAGCTAGAAGCCTTTTCTCAAATTCATTTTCAGTCACAACATCCTATAGAAGTATAAAAAAATAGTCAAAAAAATTGACATAATTCAATAGACAATTTACAATAAATATTCCCAAATCTTTAGTGGCTATAAATCATTATAATCACCTTTAAAGACTTCTTTAAGCTCTTGGATTCATTCTGGATTGCTTGGAGAATTTCAATACCATACTGTATGCTGCCAGATGGCAACGTTACCAAATCAACGATTTCGTACGCTCCAGTAAAAAATTAAATAGAACAGGTAGAAAAATGATGGTTACAAATACCTCTCATTTGAAAGAACAAGTCTTGCATCTGGATCGGCTTGAGCATGCTGCATTAGATGATTGCTTAGAGCCCATCCAACGACCTTCTCAGCACCTTCAATACAGTGTTTGTTTGATATAAATAAATATTTCTCTTGCGATAATCATTTCCAGTGGCGGATTCAGGATTTTTTTTCATGGTGGGGGCACCTTAAAGGCAGATTTAAGGCCCAGAAAGTCGCCCAGTGTGTTTTTTTTTTGGAAGGGTGTCCGAGCCTATGGCCCGACTAATCCCCGGCAAGATCGTTTTTAGCCTAATTCCACCGTTTCGAGGGATTGTTAAAAAAATTTGGTTGATTTCAAGGGATCTTTAGTGTTTGTGTCGATTTCAAGGGATTTTTAGTGTTTGTGTCGATTTCAAGAGTTTCTTCTTCGTTTTTTGGTTAATTTCGATGTACTTTTTTTCTTTTTTTGGTTGGCAGGGGCCAAAATGAAAATTTACCGAGGGAAATTAAGGTCAATTAGTTATAAAAAATATTTTTAACCCAAAAAAATTGTGTTTTTCTTATTTTAATGGGGCCCTATCCCACCCAGGATATTCATTTCAAAGATTCCACAAATAAGTCTTAACAGTTAAAATTAGTTTTGTAATAGAAGAAAGAGTTAAAACATACCTTCATTTGTAAGTAATTGATCCTTTATGCACAACGTATCAATCCCATCACATTCTAAGCCAGTCCGATTGAGGACCTGTTAGTAAATGCCAAAACATTATGATATATTATACCCACATCCCAAAAATTCACAACATTGCCTTTTTGTGATACCCCACAAGTTGGAAGGTTTTCATCTGTTTGGGGTGGGATTTGAACTCAGTCACAACCTCTAGCTATTCATTTATCACGTTATCAATGGTTGTTTCAACGACGAGCATTTGGAGAAAAGAATATACGTTAACTATTATGGCTCCTACTGCTTTCATAGAGAATACGGGACTTATCTTCTGCTTGGTCAGAAAGATAAATGAGAAGATATTTTCTTTTACACCATTTTGAGGGAAAAACTGCCCAAAACTGGTTATAGATGAATCAACTCTGCTATAATTTCTCAAACCAGATCAATATATGATATGAAACTGGAAAGAATTAAAAACTATCAAAGAGAAACCTGTTGAGTTTCTCCACTTGCTACAAGTTGATAACAAAAATAAATTTCAGATAGATATAGCACGATGGATAAGGACAATGGTGATCAAATTTTACTTTAAAATGATCGGAAATGAAAAGTTGCTCACATTACGTAGATTATTCAGATTTCCCTTCATCTTCAAAGTTTCAGCATCTCGATCCAATTGCTGTTTCCAACTAGCAAGGAGGCCCTCATCCTGCAGAACCTCACGAATTATTGCTACATCTAGAAAAAATCACGACACAGAAAGCTAATAAGCAACAGAAGGCACAAACCTGAGGCATGTGAATGGTCACTTTGTTAGGAAAAAGTCTTGTTAAAAGTTTAGTCGCCTTGGGAACCTCCTTCCCCCTTTCATGCAGTCTCCCAAAACTATCCTGAAATTAAGAGATGCTCAATGCCATTAGGCCTTGCAGGATGTAAAGTTTTTCATTTGTTGACAGTTGGTTGAACAAAAAACAGTGTTTTCTAGATCTTATCTACATAAAACTAAGGGCTTGTTTGTTAGCAGCTTAACTAGCTTAATGGGTTTAACAGTTTATTTTGTCAGCCATACATGATTGTCTGGTAGTGGCTTCATGATATAGAAAGTGGCTTATTCAGTAAGCTTTTGGGAGGGAGCTTTATGCAGAAAGCCAAGTTTTTTTCCCAAATGTGCCCCTCCCAATTAAAAAGCACGCTCTTTACATCAATTAGAAAACCCAGTCAAACAAAAACTTCCCGATCTATTCAGACAGATTAATCTACACAGACAGCATTGTCCATACAGGAGTTAATGAAAAACCAACCAAACAGCCCTTAACTGTACTAATATACCCTTTTAATCTATCACTCAACACAGACTTCAGGTGGACAGCAACTCTCAGAAATAACCAATGAAGTAGCAACAATCATTAAGAAAATCTAATTGTTTTCCGTTCAAAGTTTTGACACATAATATGAAAAGTAAATAGCTTTAAAGCTCCATTTTTCATTTCATTCACTTTCTGGTGACACAAACATAAAACAGAAAATGAAGAGAAAATGACAAACTGCAAGAGGATAAATGGAACACCTAGCCAAGATTATACCACGTAATTATCCCTTAACCATACTCCTGAAGTGAGCAAGTTCTACAAAATTCAAGGTTCTCGTCCTTTCTTATTGCTTCTAACAGTTGTGGACTCGGCATGCCCATGTTACCAAGTCTCTCATCAACTATTTGAAGTACAATTAGACCACCCATAAGATTGATCACATTATTCTACAACCACCTACTTGAGCTCTTCCTTGTTACACTAAGAGTATATTTTCTATGATAAATATTACGACAAGCTAAAATGTAGAGGTTAATACTCAATGCCATGCACATTTTTAACTCGTACAAGGTAAGTCTTCAAAACAGAAAAAAGAAGAAAAACCCAAAAAAGATTAACTTACGCAATCTAAAGAATTCCACATTGCTTTAAGTTTGTCAATCTACTCACAAGACATTAAGGTTATGTTGTAGTGAACCGAACTTGTATACCAACAAGTATTTCATATCAACTCCAGTATTTCCAATCAATAGGAAATTGCAACTTCATATAGATATGCAAAGAAAACCGGGGAGGCTAATTATTCATGTAAATGCGACATGATGCAAACTATCGAAATCAACGACCAGGGGTGATCAAGCAAGTTTTTACTCATAAAAACATTGAAACACAAATAATATACAAAAGACAATGACATCTCATGGATGCCAATAGAAAAGGTTAGAAGGAAAGTATTCTGTCACCAGACTGGTAACAGAAGTTCCAATTGGACTCGTTAAAAAGCATTATCCGTTTGAACCAAACAAGCAATGAATGTTTATTTCCATCCTCTCATCCTTAAGACTTCTGGAGTAGGGGCAAATCATGTCTTACCGGAAAGGCCAAGTCAAGCAGAGCGGTTTGATTGCTGCCAAATTTTGTGAAAAGCAAACCACCAGGATGTGACTGCAAAAGAAAACAAAAAAACTAAATTATTAGCAACGATACTCTAGTACACCTCCAAACAGAGTCTGGCAGCATTCTAACAAACAGTGGAAAGAGATAAACAGCAAGAACATATGGCAGCCTGCCAAAATTGCAATGGACGTCCCCACATACTCTCTCACAATCAAGCCACACAACCGCTTATCCTATACGCTCCTAAGATAATTTCAAACAACTGGAGGCTAGTTTCCTAGACACAAGTATCAACAAGCAGTTCCAAAGAAAAAAAGTAAAGACAACTTTTACAGAACAGGCAGTCATATGACTTGACAAGACAGAAACTCTACAGGTAGCTAATGTGAGAAAAAAAATCTTCAGCAACTATTGTAAGTCGACACATCCTTTCACGCTTTACACTACATCCGTAGAGCCTGCCAGAGTCAGGCAACAATATTCTCCACTGCGTATATTGTATGCTGCTGCAATATGCTATTACAACTGTGCAGCAATGATCTACAACATTGACAAGCAATTTATTGTCTGTGTATTCCTTAAAACATATTCACATGAATCGTGTATGCAAGGACAGTACTATTTGGAGTATCCCGCTAGATAGTGTTTGACTGTTTGTGGTAAGAGGTCTACTCACTCAGATGTACAGCATGTTAACCTGAAGAAGCTTGTGCGTGGAAGAATCAATTCAACAGTCGGTATTCATCTTTTGGGATGCCTCAGATGCTAATTTCCCATGTGCATGCGTACACATATAAGTATGTACATATAGCAAAATCCAAACTTCAAAGACCATTGTTAAATCAAAACAGATTTTCATCCACAAGACCACAACGCATTTCAAAATTTGCTTTCTCCAAGTATGTAACACGCTCCAGATAGCTATGACATTATTTTGAACACGAAGCTCAGAAAGTTCATGTTGACAGATGTTAACATCTACGAGAGTCTTGGATATGCAATTTAATAAGATAACTTCACTAGAATTGGAGTAAAAATTTCCCTTATGTTGCTAAGCACCTTGATCTTGGGGATGTTAATGTTACCTTTTCTTTGCGACTGTCAGTATGAGTGTGTGAACCAATTACGACAACATTGTCTGGGAGTTTTTCAAGCCTGGTTTTGAACGTTGAGTATGATTCTGAGCTCCCAACAATGGACTTCTCCGCATCTTTCATAAACAAAATAAAAGGAAGGTTCCGACTCTCACTGGATACAACCTGGCACAAAAGGGTATGGTCATCGTCACCCTTTAAATAGAGAGAAGAAGATTAAAACAGCAAGGCATAAAATTGTTTTGGAAGCCGAAGCCTACCTCAAACAAGGTGCTGATGAGTAATTTATCCAGATCTTCTACGCCAGTTGAATCCAATCGAATTTCATTAGCTGGTAATGATAGAGAGCATAAGAAATGCCAAGAAAAAGAAGCCACATCAGAGGGAGTAAGAAACACCGATAAAAACAAGCCACTTAAGCTTATGAGCCATGGTAAGTTACCAGAGCAAAAGTATCCATAACCCCCATCACAGAGTCCCCCAAAGTCAACCCCATCAGGAATGAGTTTGTCAAACTTCACACCAATCTTTGAGAGAGAATTGTCTTCAAATGGTAAGAGAACCCTCCCACGAGCTCCACAAGTTGGACCCCTAAGGTGAAGAAGACATAGCAACCATGAACACTAATTTATAGAGGAAAGCATGTGCATGTACATGAGATAGCCAATCAAATAAAAGACCTCTAATTAATACTCTTAACAAATTCACAAATAATGATGGAAGTTGTTAGAACATTGTGCAAGTAACAAACATTCCACCGGGGGCGGATCCAATGTAGAGCACACAGTGGCACATCCAACCGTTTCATTCCTCCGTCGTAGTGTACAAAATTAAGGGCTCATGAAAAGTGCCACCATATATATTTTGAAACTACAATGAGGACACAAGTTTCTCTTGGTAGAAATGGTTTGAGTCATGTTGGAGTCATTTTTCTAGTTTTTAGCTTTTAATTTCAGATTTATTATGTTTCTAAAAAACTTGCAATGACAGAACTCGAACACAAGACATCACATTTGAAAAGGAACTGACTACTAGACCAATATTGATTTTGTGAAAAATATCCATATACTTGTTTCTTATAATCAAATGGTGCCACCGGTTGAAAATTTTTCTAGGTCAACCCTTGCATTCCACTCATATTAATTATCATCACATAGGTAGACAGATCCGGTCCAAAGACATCTAGATATAAGCTTGTAGCAGAATCCCAGGAAAAATTCATGCCGCTTACACTGAAAAATGTAAGAGTTGCACCAAGTAAAAACCAAATCGTACCTTGAACTAGATGAAGAAGAGTATATGACTCCAGATGCAGGACCTATAAATTTTACTCGGTCACCTACATATTTTTACTTCATTTTGTTAAAAGGGGAAAGCATCGAAATAAACAAAGATTAAGCAACTCTCGGGTATCAGAAGGCACCAAGTGCCTCTCTCAGCATACCCAATTTGAATGCCAGGGTTTTAGAGACTCCTGCAGCAGGGGGGACAAAGTCAATCTCCATTTTCTGCTGTGGTTCAAGGGGTAATGAAGAAGAAGCATTTTCATTTCCTGGAACATCTAATTCACTAGGGGTATTTGCAGTGCCTGTTAACAGAGCAGTGGACCCAGGACTTTGCTTAGTAGCATTGCTAGTGCTTCCTTCTTTCAGTAGCTCAGCTTTCGATGATAAACCCTAAAAGAGAATTCAATTATATGAGTTAATTGCTAAAGAAGAAACATGGGATAGCCCAGCCTCACACGAGCAATCCTAAGAGAAGATGGGAAATTTTGTAATACATCAGTTACGGAATGCAGGCAAATTAAATCTTACACCCAGGAATGAATGACTATCGAATATAAGCAGTTTGGCGCCATAATAATGAGCAAGTGCCTTTGCTAGCATCTCCTGATAAATTTCAGATCCTGAAAAGGGATGGGTGAAACTCAGAGGGAAAATTCATAGTAGCAACTCCAGTGTAACCAAACAGCAAAGAAATGTATAATTTAAGACATACCTGCAGGACCAGAAAGCAAGATTCTAGGATTCACAGTAGGGAGCTCAGAGGCATATTTCACTTGATCTCTATGCTTCAAGTGAATATAAGAAGCTGCAATAAGCACATTTTTGGTGTTCTCACTGCA
Organism: Carthamus tinctorius; assembly: GCA_001633085.1. Taxonomy (NCBI): domain Eukaryota; kingdom Viridiplantae; phylum Streptophyta; class Magnoliopsida; order Asterales; family Asteraceae; genus Carthamus; species Carthamus tinctorius. Next base: position 14,851 of record LUCG01184678.1, on the reverse strand, counting down.
TAAAGGAAATAGAAAAGACAAATAAGATTTCTCAGATACTTTAGCAAATATGCCCAAATTCCAAGAAGTACACATCTAATCCTTCTTCTAAACATTAAACAAAAGATTTTCAATCACCCTGATTTTACATTTAGAAAATTAATATCCAAATCCAGACACATATAGACAAATGAATATTGTGCAAATGTTGCTTCCTAGGCCTGAAACCTACAGCCAAATAATATCAAGGGACCAACATCATGACACGTGGGTTGGAAGTCCCTGCTCCTTGTGAATCATGAACAGTGCCAAAATACAAAATTCCACACAATTTTTGTCCTGATAACTGTATGATAGAGGTGCTTGCTATATACTTTCACATACCAAGGGTTCAACAACAGCAAGTGGACTAGGAGACTTTAACAAGCAAAATATGTTCAAGATGCAATGCTCAACCACTAGGTTAAGCATCTAGCGCTGTGAAAAATAAAATTATTGATCAACTACAACCTGTCAACATGAATACCATGCAGCCTTCTAGGATCTTTAGAAGATAGGCAAAGAATTCAACACTCAGAAGAAAAAAAGGAAGAGGGAGCCATGGTCAAATATACAACAAAAACAACAACATGATAACTATTCGAAAAGTATGTAAACCTGCTATGCTGTTTTAATATTTCTTTATTTTTTGAAACAGACAGCTTTAACATATAGCATGAAAATGAAAGAACACTTAAGCAGCACATCCTGTAATAACATGATGAGGTATAAAACCTTAAATAATATGGGAAGTCGTCAAAAGAAACTTCAACTTCTCGCCCATCAATTATCCCAGCAAGAATCTCTTCCTTCAACATTGCAGATCTTACAGACATTCCTGGTGCTGATGGAGGTAAAGGATCCCTGGTCCACTCCCTTGTTTCCAATGCCTGTTGAAAAAATATGCTTGCTCTTAAGCCCAATTATATGATTAGCACATGATGTTAGCAGTCGGGAAATAATTAGGCACAAAAGGCTTTACATTTCCTGTTTCGATAATACTAGGGTCTAGGCTGATGCCAAGAGGTGTGATCTTGCTTGTAGCTCCAATTTCAGATGCACTATCATTAGCAGTGTTGGTAGCTGAAGTTACTTCAAGACCATCAACCTCATCATCATGATTAGGATGACGGAGCTCCGTACCCAGATAAGTTTTGGGAGCAGTTTGAGAAGCAGGCTTCAAACGAGATAAATCTGGTCTCAGATTTGACAGAGACGCCAATATAGAAGCACCAGCGACTGCTGATGGATCCCCTGCACGTCTTTCAATATGCAGCATTTTCAAGTCTCCACCACGAACAGATGTATGCGTTTTTAATAAGAAATCAGGTTGTTGCTGGAATATCTATAAAAAGGAACATTAAGGAAAACTACAAAAAGAGGCATGGAAGCAAAAATGAAAATAGAAACTAAAAAGATTAACGCATCCCACAAAGGCATTAGATTTTTCGGTTGAGTTAAATGGTTTTTGTCTTCGAAAGGATACATAAGCATGACTCCCAAGAGGACCAAAGACCACTTCATCTCCTGAATTCAAAACACAGGTTGTGCCCTTCTTAATAGTTTTCCCATTAACATGCACAGATCCTTTGCTTCCTTTGCTTTCAAGCACAGCAACAGAACTGTCTTCGCGCTGATCATGTCGACAAACAGTAAGTATTCATACTGCAAGTAGACAATATGGAGTTCATCTCCAAAAATCCTATAAACCAGGTGAACAGTTTGTGCATGATGTCATTTGAATCCCTAAAACTGAAGCAACGTTGGCATGAAATATTATTGGGTACCTCATTTAGCTTGATAATGCAAAGAACCGCACTTATATCCTTGATTACAAGGTTAGCATTCTTGCTTGATCCAACTACAAAGTTGGTTGTATAAACAGTCACCGTTTGATTCTGCAAGAAACAATGCATCTTTCAGCTGTGTATATTTAGGGAGTCCATGGCTGAAACTCACAATATATCATGATAAGCCCTTTGCTGAAACAACAAGAAGCTACTGTGTTTGGAGATAATTCATAGAATCACTCAATTTTATTGCTGAGTACTGACCAACGAGGTCTGAGCAAGCAGCCTGCACCAAGGTGTGGTCGTCTCACAGCTCTGATTTTGCTGCTTCCATGAAGAAAACGAGCTCCTCTGCTTCTCTGCTAAAACCGGCACCGACGCTTCACAGCAACCAATACAAAGTCTCAGCCTTAAGCCCTTAATCAATTCAAATTTATACCAAGACAACAATAAGCTTTAGCCCTTCCTTACTAGTGTTAAATACCCGTAACAAATATTTCAAGAAACGACCAAAACCCCTATTATCTTTTTCTTTAAACATCTTGCAATTGGTTGCCATGTTTTAGACATTTACATGTAGATATGCAACCGCTGTGTGAATTTATATAGACAATTAGGCACCCCTCAGAATGTGTGCCATTCCGGCATAATTTAAACTTCTAAACCCTGACGAATTCTGCAACTGCAATCTTGTGTAGTTGATCATTTCCATCACACATTCAAAACCATCAGCAATTACTTAAACAGCTACAAACCCCAAGAAATTAGATTGAACAATGCAGAACGACAGCCATTTCAGTAATTCACATGCAACAGATTCACAAAAACAGCAACCAAAAAAAAAAAAAAACAACTCACCTTGAGCGATCGGAGTGACGACGGAAGCAGCCGGAGCCGCCTCCGCCTTCCCCGCACTCACCACCTCTCCTTCCCCGCCCCCATCCTTCCTCGGACAACTCACAGCCGCATTCTCCGGCGGATCCACCGCCGTCGGCGAGCTCAATTCCTTCGAATTCTCCACAGCCACAGGCCGTGACGCCTCCTGTGGCGTCGATTTCTCCGATGCACCTCCATTATCAGCCTAGAAACACAAAATTCCAACCAAAAACCAATCCACAAACGCTAAAATTCCACAGGCAACGAAGAAAACTCGCGAAAACACGAAGGATGAAAAAGAGCATTCCTCCATTACCTTTTGACGCTTGGGAGAGGGAGGTTTGTGTTCAGAGGATGATGATCGCTTGGTGTTGTTGTTGGATATAGATCCACTTCTACGCGTGGAGACCATATCTTTTGTGGCTTATGCTTCGAGGTTGTCTTCTTCGTCGTCTTCGTCCTCCCCTCCTAGAGAGAGAAACAGAGTCTAGNAGAGAGAGAAATATATTTATTACTTTTTTAGTTTTTTTTTTCCTGAAAAAAGAAATAAATAAAAAAAAGGGATGATATATAAGCAAATTTTTAAGTAGTAGACGTTAGATTTACTAAAATTTGTTATAGTTGCATTTTGGATGCCTCCTCGACTTTCAAGCTTTTCACTTTGTGGACCAAATTCTTTGATTTCTTTCAAATTCAAGATATTTTTTTAGGGTAGATTACATATTTGGTCCTTATGGTTTACACTTTATTGCGCTATTGGTCCCTATTTTGAAATAATTATGAAAAAGATCCCTATGTTTTACATTATATTGCACTGTTGGACCTTATTTTACCAATAGGGTTAGGGACTAATAGTGCAATACTAGTATAAAACACAGGGACAACAGTGCAATATAGTGTAAAACATAGGGACAACAGTGCAATATAGTGTAAATTACAAGGACCAACTATGTAATATAGTATAAACTTTAGGGACCTTTTCCATAATTATTTCAAAATAGAGAACAATAGTGCAATAAAGTTAAACCACATGGACCAACTATGTAATTTACTCTATTTTTTATAATCATGTTTAGTTATTTCACTAACATTCTATTGTGACAATTTGGTTTTTATACTCTCACTTATTTTATGGGGTAAACTTATTTGATATCAAAACTGGTAGTTGGTGAATGTGTTTATTGTTAGTTGGTTAGAGTTGTCGGTAATTAATTTTTTGTCCAAATATATGTTGTGTAATTAAAACTAGTTAATAATTCAATTTTAGTTACTATAACTCGATATTTGTTTATAATTAATATTAATCAAAGTTGTAACTTGAACAAGGTGTCAAAAAAACTCCTTATAAACTGCTCAAAATAGATTATCAATATATTTTTGCCAAACAATGTCTTAGTAGGAAGATTCTTGGTCTCTTATATGCCTTATATCAAGTAAAATTCTTCATATTTGTCATGTTTGCCCGGTAAAATAAGTGATACCTGTTAGGGGTGCTCAATAAATTGGCCAACCAGACTAACCAAACTCAAGAACCCAAAAGAATTCAATGTGAGATAATCCAATACATAGTTGATATAAAATCACGGCAAGCACATTTTGAGTTAGGGTCATTCGAATCAACTCAAGTCGTTTAACCTGAAACCTTTCTATGTATTGTTTTTTCTCCTTTATCCTTTCATTTAATATATATGTTGTAGACATTGTTATTAAACAAGTTTTTTTTCACATTGTCGGTTTTTTTGATATTTACGTTATAAGACGATTTTAAGTGGAGAAATTAATTTTTTTGCCCATCTACCGAAAATAAATTCATCTCCTACCCATTCTCTACCGAAAAAACCAAAAATACCCACCGGACCGCTAACCGGCGGCCGCTATCCGGCGAGAAACAACACTCCGGCAAAAAATGGGAGCTGCCGCTATTGGGACCCACCGCCAATAGCGGCAGGTGTGACGTGGCAGCTTGNGCTATGCGGGCCCCACCTGCCGCTAACGAGCCCAGCCGCGAATAGCGGCTCCCTATGAGGTGTCCGCTCCTCATTGGTCCACGTGTCAGCTTAGTATCAAACCCTAACCCTAATATCACCTTTAAACTATTAGTTGTACATTTTAAACTGTTTATTCACGTGAAACACTGTTTTTTTCCACAAAATACAGAAAAGTGTCATATAATTATTGCACTTGCAAAACTCAAAATTTTATTTAAATATCTGGTTCTTTAGGAACAAGATGTATATCTCAAAAAAACAAGTTATTTATTATATTCGGTTATTTTTACAATCATATTTAATTAATTCACTGATATTTATTGAAATCATTTTAAAATTTAAAGCACATAGAACATTGTATCGTGGGAACTCTGCAATTAAAGGTGATTGGGTTGGAGTAGTACTAGGATGAGTGACCCTCTGGGAAGTCATCACTAGGTCGGCAATAGGGCAAAGCGGACAGTATTGTATCGTGGTAGGCGAGGTGTTACGGGATTATGGAACTCGTGATAGTTAACTTATAAATACCGTAGGAAAATGTTTAACAAAACCGTATGTTTTTTGTAAAAGTTGTATATGGTTAAAAAGAGCAATAGTAGATGTTATTTGCAACAAATATAACTAGATTTAACTATGATTTGTACATGTTCGATGGTAAAAACATACTAATGTAAACTTTGTTGGTCAAAATATAAACACTAAAACTTCGAATAAAAAAAGGTGGAGAGAACGATGAACAAGTGTACATAAAAACAACTCAAAAGATTAATTCAACCATAGATACCACAAAAAGATCAGATAAAACAATTGGCCCAAGGGTTTAGAATGTATTGAACATGTTGTTAAAGTATATTATCCCTGAACCCATATAATAATATGATATTAAATGGTATGAGTATATACAAATTGATTTATCACCAACTTACTTGAAACATACAGGTATTGAAGTGATTATCATCGTTGTCCTAATAAACAACTCTAAATGGTTAAGACAATCTTTTCATAAAAATAATGGTTTTCTCTCTTGTTTCACAAAAATAATCTCATATTTCCATACTTGCAAAGTGTGGAACTCTCAAAAGTGAGACTTAAACTCTTTATAGCAAAAAATGTATGTTTAGACTTGATACGGAAGTCTACAAATAGTGTGAGCGTATGTATGTTGAAAAAAAAAACATCCATTTTGACAAAGTAGTTATATCAGGCTCGCACCTCTAATTTCCTGAGGGGTGGATAACAAATGAACATGACAATTTTGACACTTACCAATTATTCAATCAAAAGTTGCATGTTTCTATTAAATCAAACGAAAAGTCCGTACAGTTGTTAAATTGTTGAATTACCATTAACGCTCAACATGAACTAGTCATTCATTAAATACTTACCAACGAACTAAAAACTAACAGACATAATAACAAGAGGCATATTCATTATACAAGAGCTTGCCAGATTTGTTTTATGTGAACATTCATTTAACAAATTTTCTTTTATCATGATATTGTTTCCATTTATGCTCTTGAACTCCCAAACACCACCAATGCTAGCATAAAAGCCAAAAAGAGATTGATCTGATTCAATGAATCACTAATTTAGGTGTCCCATTGGACATAAATGTTATTAACAAAAGTTAAAGGGTGTTAAAAGATTTACTAAATTTATAAAGCAATTAAGCAAAGGAGTATGATCAATAGAAAACAACAAATAGATACAAGTTGATAGATTAAATAATGTAATAGATACATACCATGACAATTTGTTATCATATTTGGTTGACCTATAAAAGTAAAAATTGCTTATTGAGTATGTTTTTGGGTATTTGTTACATTAATTAAATTTAATAGGTATATAAGGACAAATGTTTGTTATTACTTTAAACAATGGTTTTTCATTAACTTTACTTACATACTATAAAATACCATCATCTAAAAGTAATAGTTTTTAATTAATTAAATGATAAATTAATGTAAAAAGTTTTTTTTAATTATTAATTTGAATTAAGTTTAATAGTGGTTATTTAATTAACTAAATGATGAAATAATTATAAGTGAAACCTTTTTCATTGGAGATAAAAAATGGATGCTCACTGTCCCAAATTCAATTTCTATGATAAAAATAAGACGTTCTTTTAATCATATATAATTATATCATCACATTCTTTAATAAATGTAAACTTTAATCAAATTTATCTATTTTATCAATTCTTAAAAATTTATCCATTAGTTAAAAATGGATTTGGAATTCAGCTACCAATTTCTAAAATTAGATACTCATTTTAAAACAAACACAAATAAAAATATAGTCATTAGACCATCCGTAATGGGTAAGCCAATGGTTTCGAGTTGGCCATCGGCTTGATCGGGTCCATCGGCAACACCATTGTGGTGTCTTCGGCTTCCAGGACCCCCCATCCCCATCGGCTTCTACAACCNCTATTTCTCTCTTCTCTCTCCCTCTTATTTTTGTTTTTTGTTTTATTTTTAATTAGATGGTTTTGGGTAGACCATAATGGATAGTTTGGATAAGGTGGTGAAAAGGTGATGTGGCGATTGGGTTCATTGAATAAATAGTCTACCATTACGGATGGTCTTATGAGATAAGTACAATTTATAATTACTTAAATGACATTTTTATTCTCTAGAAAATTGTTCCATGAACTCCCCAACTTGTAAAACATATGTTTTACAATGATAGATACATAAAATCATTTGTATAAATCATCAAACACGTCAACAAATTTGGAGCAAAATTAAGGTTTTGATTGGTTTTTCAATTCATTTAAGTCCTATATTAAGGGGTTGTTTGATTGTTTCCATTAAGTCTTAATAGATAAAATTGTTTGGTTGTCTTATAAGGGGTTGTTTTCATTAATTCCTATGTAGACCGCAAAAGTTTTTGTTGGAAAGAGTTTTTTCATAGACAGACGAAACATATTCTTTAATTAGAAACGACAGGTTTGGAAGAAAAAAAAAACAGCTTTATACATAAAGCTCCCCCTAAAAGCTACTTAATAAACCATTTTCTATACCATTAAACCACTACCAAACATTTATGTATAACTGACAATATAAGTTGTCAATCTCGTTAAGCTCATAAAGGTGATAACAAAAAAGCTAAGCTTGTATGAACAACATAGTCTATATGATTTTATTTATTTGTGTAGACCAAAAAGATTTTTGTTTGGATGAGTTTTTCCATATAAGAATGGAAGATCTCTTTTATCTGGGATAGGCAAGTTCGAAAAGAAAAATAACTAAGATTCCACCATATATCTTAAATACATTATAAAAGCTTATTGAATAAGTCACTTTCTCTTGGTTAAACCTCTACCGAAAAAGTCATTTGTAGGTGACAAAATAAACTGAGTTGCATCAACCTGCATAACTTCATAATAGTTGTAACAAAATCATTAAAAACATAAAATTCCTGAGACAACTTTAAACGATTCACTCAACTTACACTATCAAGTTCTTGTAATCAAAACCAACATTCATTACGAGTATCTAAGATGAAAATGCATGACAAAAATGAAAACAACCCGTCCCGGCATTGAACCACAACGAGATGGGCAACAAAATCCGCAAGTTACGCTTGATTCTTGGTCTTTCTAGGAGCCAACTGAGTCTCGGGCTGCAAGATCATCCACATATCATTCAGTATTTGCAAGCAAAACAAAATGATAAGTAATCGCCCACAATATTGCTACTAAAAAGGGTACTCTTCACAATCTGAACTGCATCCCATTGGCAAAGTAGCAGTGTTAAACGAGCTGAGTCTAGTAGGTTAGTCAAGCCGGGCTCATAAAATTAATACTCGGCTCGAGCTCGAATATTTTTTCAGTTATCGAGCTCAAGATCGATGCTCGTTTATGGGTTCGAACTTGAGGTCGATTAAACTCGTTTATCGGATTGAGCTCGATAATTTTATATTTTTATTGTATGCTTAATAAATATACAAGCATGTTTAGCTGATTAGCTCAAAAGCAAGAATGCTCGAATGGCTTGGCTCAACTTGACTCGAAAATTGAATTGAGTTATCGCATGAGCCTAGTAGAACATCGGTGTTATAAAGCTCGGCTCATTAATTTAAGTGAGTTCTATTTTGCATTCGAGATTTACTCGAGCTTGAGAATTATTCAGGCGGGCTCAAGTAGCTGATCAAAAGCTCGACTCGTTTACACCCCTAGTTGCACCCACGCCTCTATCGCTAGGACGGAATAACAGGACACAATGGAGGTACTAAAAAAGAGGTGTTTGCCACCACTGGAACGCCTACCACACCGGTCCCACAATCATTATTTAGGAGGTAAGTCGCTAATGCATCCCTTTGGTGGAAAAGCGGTGTCCTGGCTCGATACCAGGACCTCACAAATACAGATTACACCCCCCCTGGAACAAATTAGAACGACAAAGGAGCTACAACTAAATAAGATCAATAACTCACCTCTTTCTTCACAGGTTCTTCCTTCTCGGACAAAGTCAGTTCGATATGACACGGCGAAGACATGTAAGCTGCAAAAGTGACAGTTTCAATCATGAATATATGGCAAACACGATCAACTTAACGAAAGATGCATGTCGTTTGGTCACAATGAATGCTAATTTATGTTCTAAAAATTCCCATTCATGCTGCTTAAGAGACCGCCAAGACATTAAGGGTGTGTTTGGTATGCAAACAGAACTGTATAAGACTAACCACGCGAGAGTGAAGTAAAGGAGGTTTCAAGGCTTTATTTTGGCATGACTAATTTACCAATAGCCTTTATTTCCTTAATTTTTCGTACCACTTGTTTTGATGGAACAAGAAAAATGCATTTTTGTACCCAGTCATGTCATGTCTCAGTCTACTGTCGCACCAAAGGTGATACGATTTTCTATTCTGCCATGTATCTATAAATATAGATACATACACCGAATATAAATATATAAAATATAATATAATTTACCAAATATAAATATATAATACATAAAATATAAATATAATTGAGAGCAGATTATGGATTTGGTCTGTGTGGATGAAATAAGAAAAGGATCATACTTAATGAAAAAATTGGACTGCCATTAGCACGAAGGACCAAATCCGTAAAAAATTGCATATATGGAGGGTTCTTTTGTAATAAATGAAGATAAAGGACCAAATCTCTAAAATTGACATACCTTAGGGAGCAAGTTTATAATTTACTCTATTTTTTATCTTTGTAACAAACTTTCTGTATCTCAAAGCCAATTCTTGTTTTAATTTCAACTTAGGTGATTATGTATTAAGACACTCCCCTAGCAATTCATAACGCTTTTGTGAAAATTAAACTTGATGCATCTTCGATTAAGCAGCAAGTGGCAACCAGTAACTAACCATACAGTAAAACATCTTGATAAGAATTTATCATGTTAGTAAGCATAATTTGTCACTTTCAACACTTCTGGTTGAGCCCTCTTATCTTAAGCCAGAGCATGGAAAATAATAAGATAGGGGATATATGAATAGACACATAGATGACTTGTTAGTACTTTCAGCTATATTCATGAAGTGATATGCAACAATTAACTGTTTTCTACAAATAGCATTATGGGTTAAATAATCTGGGCTTTTCTTGGGATAACCATGGGTGTCTAGACCAGCGTGTGTGCCCGTCAATGAATCCCACAGGCCCCTGAAGTTAACAATCAGACAAACCCCCTGGCCCTAAGGAGACTGAAACCATTGACCACCGGGGATCAAACCAAATATCTTACAAGTTACAAGTGTGTTACTGCAATTTGGGCTTTTGATTATGCATGCTTTGGAAAAATATAAAAATGAGAACTCACGATTGATTCTTCCATGAGCACGGTACGTGCGACGTCTCTGTTTCTGTGCTTGGTTCACCTGGATGTGGGAGATATGAAGAGCATCCACATCCAACCCTTTGACCTACAAGAAAATCAAATGCAAACAATAAGTTCAGCCAAAAAGAATTAAAGAAACCAAGGAGTCCTTGACCCAACGAAGCCCCGGTTATATTTATATATATATATATATATAAGAAATAGTTACCATTAGTAAAATATGTTCAGATATTCATTAGTAGTTTATACTTACTTCCGCATTACTCTCAGCATTCTTTAGCAAGTCCAGAATGAACTTTGCAGATTTAGCAGGCCAACGTCCTTGCCCATTTGAATGGCGATTCTTCGCCTGTGCAGTACGTCCAACTCCACGGCAGAAACGTGTGAATGGAATTGCTTGTTTATGAACAAGAACATCCTCCAAGTACCTCTTAGCCTTGATTAAAGGCAACTTACGAATAGCATGTGCAGTTTCTCTAGTGTTCTAAGAATGAACAAAAAAATACATATATTAGCAAAACAACACAATTACACAATTAGAAAACAATGTTCATGGTTACTCATGCTCATTCATCATAAAAACATTGCACTTTTCATGTTATATTCATAATGAAAATCGAAAATACATCATATTTATGAATGATACATGAAATAGTTGATTCATATTCACATATTCTAAAAGGTAACATGATATCCTCATATCCAGCTTCTGATACAAAATCAGTTCACTTGTGACATCGTAATTCACTTAAAATTAATCTACTTTGGAATAAACTTGTACCTAAACCAAACTTAATTAACAAATGAAACAAATAACAGAATCAACATCCATGTAAAATTAGCCACAAAAATCCCGTATGAAAAAAGATAATTGAAGACCAGCAGCATACCTTGAAATGGCACCTGAGATCTGATCCTCTGGCTTTGCAAGCTGCCATATACACATCAACATTAAATCACAAACTTCAACTCAAATTCATAACCAAAATCAACCAGAAAACAATGCCACAGAAGAACACTTGACCTATTTCCCTCATAGGAAACACAAAAGGCGTCTATAAACAAGATTAAACTTACATTTGGTAGGGTTCTCTGGCTCCTTGGAATACTTCACCTGAATTCATCATCAATAAGAACAACTCAACACGTCAATTGAACAGTAACTCAAGCATAGATTAATATATGTAACGAAATAGGTGTTGAATACCGACCATCGCTGCTGCTGCTGCTGGTGGTGGTGGTGGTTTCGCCGGTGCGACTGCTGCAGAATGGTTTGTGTTTTCGGAGGCGACCAAAGTAAGAATGTGATACGAGTCTAGGGTTTGCGTCTTTGTAAGTATTAGAAAGCTTGCTATTGGATATGGATTCGGGTCAGGCCTGGTGTATTTTGGGCCCGAATTTATTATTATTTTTGGGAAGGTGGGTTGACCCAAATCTATATAAACAACCTCATCCCTTGTTGGCTATGGTTAGTTGGCTTTATATTTGCTTGGATTTTGGGTAACCTTTGAATTTGAATTTGAATGACTTTGGATTTTGAACCGGGTCAGGGGGACGGGGACGGGGTTTGACGGGGGATTGACGGGGTAACAAATCGGGGACGGGGTTGGGATGGGGGTACTCCGCCGGGGCTGTGTGCCGAAAAGCGGGGCCGAGGCCGGGTAAGGGGATCCCCGTCCCAAACCCGCCCATTACCATCCCTATTCAATTACTACTATTATGGCATTTCCTCGAATGGCATATATCTAGGTACATACTAACAGGGTGGCACCTAATACTATATCATCCTACTGTCTACCTGACTTAGTTCGTCCAATAAATATGAATAGACCATACAAGTAGGCTTAAACCATATAAAGTGTGTACAATGCCATTGAGGACAGTTTGCAACTCAAATAACACCTACCATATCGTAGTATTTTCCATAACACATTTATATGCCAATTTAAGTATAAGACTTTAGACTTCTCATCATCATACAATATTGAGTTTTAACCACATGAGGAGTATATTTCACATAATAAACATCAATTTGATGAAGACAATACTCATTCATGATTACCATGGAAATAAATATTAAAATCTCCAAATTTAAGTCAAAACATGAAATATGTATATTTTTTTTTGCAGTGTCTGGTAATCATAATATTTTCATGAATCCAAGCATAATGATTCATTGATTCCATAACATACAAGAACAACCATTTTGGTAAGAAAATCCCAACATTCAACACAAATGTTGCAAACACATTTGTCATCGTAAAAATATGTCTATCAAAAGACGAAATAAGCAACATATAGCACACAATGATGTGTATATAGTTTTAACAAACATCTAAAACTCACCACCTAGTTTTTTGCATAGAACCCATAAAAATGCTAAACCATATTTATTGAAAATGATGAGATCTTGAGGCGGAAGGTTTTAAGTAGCTGGATATATGCAATAAATGATCATTTGAAGTAGTTATGAAGGGAGATCAAAGTCACAACAAACCCTGAGTAAAAAAGTTTGAGATGGGAAGGTTGGGAGCTTCAAAATATATGTCAAATGCTTTGAAATTGTGGGTGAAGTGAGGATGGTAATAAATGTTGAAGGCATAGAGCATATGGGTCGTCTTAGAGGCTATGGACCATGCGGGCGATAATGTTTGCGAATGTGCCAAACAACATTATCGCGAGGCACAATTGCGGAGTGTGTATCGTAAGTTTGGAGGTGCTCGCGACTTGCCACACGATTGTGACCCTGTGTCACTCTCGCTGACATGATCGCCGAACTTGTACCGAGAGTTGTTGTTTGACCGAGATAGTGACGACCATTGTGACCTTGTGTCACTCTCGCCTCAACTATCGAGTCCGGCGATTATCCGAGTTTTAACTTCCGAATTGTTTTCCCGACAACCTATCCCTTTATGTTTTTAAAAATAAAACGTTAGAATTACATTTGATGTGACAAAATTTCCCGAGTGTTGCCATCTCGTTTGAACCTTATAATATATATACATAGCAAATACCCACACATGTTTCGGGTTGTTGTTGTGAATGTTCGGCAGGCTTAACTTATCCAACACTTACAAAGTAGTCATGATATTTTTTCTATAGTCAATTGTGATGATTGATCTTTTGCTTGTTTTTGACAATTCATCGATCATTCATCATCTCCCCACTTACAGACCCCATTCTCTATTCACACTCCCTTTTAAAAGACATCATGAATATAATTCGAACACTTTATCGGATGGGTGAAGGACCACCTAAATTACAAAAATGTAACATAGGGGAAAAATGGAGTGGGAAGTTGACTAAAATAACTAAGGGGGTGTTTGGGATTGTTTGTCTAAAACAACTAACGCTTTTTGAAAAGTTACTTATCTCGTTTTTGAAAAGTTAAAATGGAATAACTTTTCAAACAAACCTCTCTCCTATACGAAAAGGTCATAGGAAGGAAACTTTTTAAAAACCCCATCCAGACACTTTAAATGCCTTATTTTCTTTTTCAGGGTCAAATAAGTCATAAGCACCTTCAACTAAGCAATCCCAAACATACCCTAGTTGTCATTTTCCAATGTGGTCTCCTAGACAGGGGCATAACTACATGGTAACGAGGGGGGGGCACGTGCTCCCTCTAAAATCTTTAAAGCTTATATTATTAAATTATTTGATTATCCATATCATCTTGTAATTAAACTTTATTTTTCATAATTAGACCATGTCATCTCGTAAATTAACCAAACCTTTTTCATAAGCATTCATACTTGTCTCCAATTTTGTTATCGTCATAAAAAAATCGGCCTCCTACATACATATAAAAATTCGGTGGATTGTTGAAGTTTCAGATTGGTTTTGAAACACATTTAAAACATTATGAAAATATTTTGGTTTACAATTGAATCTGAAACACATTTGATACGTTTTAAAATTTTCGGTCCTACATGATACTAGTACCGATTTTTCTCATCCGAAAACCGAACTGATACATACGGTTTAGTTTTCGCTGCCACTTTTTAGTCCCAAATACCGCTCTACTCCGGATCCGTTACATATGAAAAAGTAAAAAAAAAAAGTAAAAGAAAAGAGGTTTCCAACCAGATATATGTAAATTTCTGTGTGTTCTTAAGAAAATGATTCTAGACATGTTTCGCTAGTATAGGGTTAGATTTGTAAATTAGTATAAACATGTTTATAAGTTGTGGGCCTATTCTTAACTTAAGTTAGAGGAATATAAGTAGTAAGTTTTTTAAAAGTTTAATAGTTTATTTTAGGGTAAAATATGATTTAATCCCTAAACTTTGTGCTTAAAAATGGTTTAATCCCTAAATTTTTTTAGTGAATGTTTTAATCCCTAAACTTGTTATAA